>CM068307.1:26756753-26966753 GCA_034768735.1 Schistosoma mekongi | reverse complement strand
AGTTACTAAGCGGAAAACTACTTAACAACTATGACAAAGTAATAACAAAGCCACTTCAATAAATGTGAAAAAGCTTCCGACCACCTCTTTTTTAATCTACATGCAAAACGAATTCTCTAGAATTAGAAAACAGATGATTGAAGTTAACTCAATAATATTATTAATGATTCACGGGTTAAGAATTTAATCATTACTTATAAGTATAGTGATTGTAAGTTAACGATTTCAAATTTCCATTAACAGATCAACAAGGAAATCCGAAATATTGAAAATAGATCTGAAAGAACGAGGCAACCCTTATCTGTTAGTTTGAACTAGGATGAGAAGCTATATCTATATTTAACTGAGAGGTGCAACTAGAAATTTTAAAATTTCTGTTCAGCAAATCATCAAACAATATGCAAAACTCACAGATTTTTTAGATAGTAAAGTAGATTTAGTAGTGTTGGTTATTCGATATTGATAATTAAACCCCAGAGATTTACTGTCGTTCTATACAACTTAATTAACGTCTACTCCATATAGAGTGAATTTTCCAGTTACTTGGCAAGTGGCAGAAAACTGAAAATGACAGCTGAATAAGATTCCATGGAGAAATTAAAACAAATAAACCTATTATAGCTTGACAGTCACAAGCAAAACCAATAAAAGGAATTGATTTAATAGTTGTGGAATAGATCACTTTACTTTTTTCTGAAGTAAGCTCTGATGATAAGTCTGTTAAGAAGGACAACAAAAGCTTTCCAATTAAATCATCTAGCTCAAAAACATAACACAACCAAAAACACATTTAGCAACAATAAAATGCCATAAATCAAAATTGTCTAGTTACGTCGACCTAAAGGAAGAGTTAAACACATCAATCATCATCGTTTGCATATTAAACTTATTAATGATGTGTTTAAGCATGTATATACAATTAAGCATGTTGTGTAACTAATTAGAATTCACACTAACAGACATGTGGTAACAAGTACTTTAGTTTATAAATGAAGTGCCTATCTTCATTTGGACGTGAGAGTTTCTAAATAGATTTTACTAACACAGAAATACCCATGCTAATCACCTGATTTCCAGCATACGCGTGGTTTAAGTTTTAGATAATGTTTACAATGTTTGCCTAGTGCGTTGTAAACAATGCTTTCAGTACATTTTTCAATCGGTTAATGAAAAGTGGAGCATCTTAATGCAGAATTTTCACGAACGGTATTACTTACAGCTCCGAACTTTTACAATGTTTGTGTTCACCTCTGCCATGTACGGTCGTGCTACACTGGATATATTCCCTGAAGACATATGAGAATAACTCCAGTAGCTTTAACTGAAATCTTTAACAAATATAACATTTTAAAATGCATCTTTTTTATTAAATGAAAAGAAGAGTGACCAGAAATCTACAATAAAACATTAAATGAACACTAGAAACGTCATAGTTTACCTCGTCACGGATGTATCAAAAATTAGAGCTAAAAAAACTGTTCAATGATTTCTGTTCCTCAATAATTCTGAGGTTAATGTCACTGCGTGACAATGGCTAACTCAAAACCATATCATTTCTTTGATGAAGCACCTAACCAGATAGTCTGAAACAAGTAATATATCCATGAAATAGACAAGAAGTTTTGTAGTGAATAATTTATATATAACAATAATCTTAGCCCATTTACACTTTAATTCAAACAAACCAAGTATCTATTTCATGGACATCAAAGAAGAAAACAAAGAAACACTATGGCAACTGCAGAAACTGTTACTTATCTGTCTAATAGTAGCATGCTAATTTATCACCTTAGTCAGCCAATCTAGGCAACAGATTAAATATGAAGGTACTACCTACCAGTTTGCAAACTAACTGCGATATTGATGAGTTTGATTAGCATGGGTGGTAAATAGTAAATGTACAGTACCAAATTTTTACCACTCAGGATATATTCGAACAGATTTCAAAAACGCGAAGTGTGGTGACTGACCAAGTACATCTCTTCATATCAGCATTATGAGCTGGCCTCAAGCATAAGTTCATAGAATTTACCAACCTGCTTCTCTCATGACTGGGTATCTGACTATCAAGTGACAACTATAATGTGCAACAGTTCTGTCTATGTTACTCTACAGCTGCAAGTAATAACCTTTAAATTTTGTAGGAAGGTGTTCTCCATCTTCAGGAATCCAACAGAAAATTCTTTATAACATTAACCGTCTGCAGTTCTGCGTAAGAAATATTCAAAATTCTAGGTAACGTCATCACTGAAGTTTTGAACCTACGATGAATAAATTCTCTAAGTTACGTACTACTTTTGCCATGAAAATGTTTAGCATAGCTTGAGGTGTTATCTGAGACAGAATTAAAGTGAGACAAAGTGAAGGTGAGAAAACCAAAAAATTATATTAATACATTAAGTTGTTCAGGGAATTGGATAAATAAAACTGAAGTTTGGCATTTATCGCAGGTTTAATTTACAGGATTGGACAAAAATATATATGCGAACACATTTTTCTGTTTTTCATATCCATACTTGACCCACCTCCTCAACGAACAGCTAGTTTGTCTTAACATTCGTCTACACTTTATTGGCTTGATTTTACTTCCTGGTTATGGGAGTCTACTAATTGATATAAATTTCTTTCCAATGCATCCACTGAAAAAGCTGTGACTACCTATTAAAGTAAAGAGTACCCTCCCTTTATTACTAAATAAGAAAGTCGATAGCTAGCTAACTGTGCAAAATACTACAGTCTTGATTTGTCGAACACAATAGGTAATGTTAGAAATATCTTAACAGTTACCTGATATATCCTAGAAAACAATTCATCTGGAAGCAGGTGACTGAACTATATTTATTAAATACTGGTTAGTCACCCTGACGACCAATATACATCATAATACATGTAAAAGGATTTATCTGCAAGCAGCAATAGTTAGACTATTGAACTAAATGCTGTTAATCTACTCTGACTATTTCATATAACAATCACTTTGCTCTGCAGAATAACTGCCTATTCAGTAATATTTAAGTAACAATCATGAAACTATCGATCGTCATAATTCCGTGATATTGTTATTGTACAATTTAAAGGAAGTTCATTAAATTTACATTAAGTTAGAATACACAGAGAATCTTGTTCAAGTTAACATTTAACTTCGTTTGCATCGTTCGGTTGATATAATTGAGATGTGAAATTGATTGGTCCATGTTAACGTTTGCGAATTCTGAGATGCCCTCCAAACAAAGTGAAATCTAGGACACACACTTCCTATTTGGGACTCTCCAACTGAATGCATCTGGATTCTAGTATCGATGATTACTCAGGAACTGAAACTCACTTCATTAGCCATCGATATTAAGGTGTCATCTAATGAGCTACCAAGTCTGGATAACCAGTCTTATGCAACGGATAAATGTATAGGACGAAACGCTAGTTTCGCTTGTCAGCAGCAACCCAATATTAATCAACTTCACATTCTTTGTAACTAGTGCTTGTTTTCTTACTATTGAAGTGAAGTCACATTTTTTAAATAGTCGAATTTATCGTTTTCAATGCTTACTCAACGTTTATTATCCAACAATTTCGAGAGAGTAATCACTGTGAAAGCGTAATTTACAGTAAACATTTAACTTCAAGTTTCAGAATTTATGCTACATCTGTGTTTGCAGTCAGACATATTGAGCTGCATTACAGTGATATATTGATAGCAGGTAGTTGTTGATGAATCTGAATGCATAAAGTAGTCTTCAATGAATATGACATAAGCATACTATATTCGCTCACTAATTAAACCAAACAATGACCGAAATTTTTGGTTGTGAAATACTTAATAAACAAAAACTCAAGCCTTGTTAACTGAAAATAATACCATAATCTTTAACTCAACAAATAATTGTTTTCCTATGTATGATTAACTTCAAGTTGGATCCACCAAATGTCTACTGAGAAGTTATGACCTGCTTATTTAAGGTATATTAAGATTGAAACTGGTTTCACCATTGGTGTTATGAACAGTTTACTACCAAATAATCTGAATTCGAAAATATTGACCAGTAGATTCCAAATACTTAGTGTTGTGTGAATGGAACGATTGTTGCCAGTGTTCTTAAAAACACATGTTGGGACTCCCTGTTGAAGTTGTTCAAAAATATAACTAAGTATCAGAAAACTTGGATTCATGCCCACATTAGATTTCATACTTTGTTACTGATTACCCAACTTCTATTCACGTTACTTTTGCGACACACACCAGCGTTGATTTTGTCTTAGTGTCCTACAATAACCATAAAGGTTATTTATGTAACACTTTACTTGTAATTAATTTCCAAGATACTTATCAGTTCAACTTTATAGGTGTGACAAATTAGTAAACTAAGTCTAATCAACATCTACCCACCTCTCCTTAGTTTCTAAAATTACTCTAATTGAAATTAAGATGTGACAAAGTTTCACTTACCAAATTCTATAATTCATAAGCTCGGAACTTTCAAAACATGTGTAAATTAACTTCACTTATCCCCTTCGTCTGTAAATATGAACTTACCATTATTCATTGTCAAAGCTAAATGATTATTAGATTCAAGTTACAATCAACATTACACTTGTAAAATATTTTAGTTATTTGCATAGTTTTGTATGTGGAAGAATTAGAGGTCACGAAACGAAATTAATTTACTTCATCTTATAACGTGTTATTATCGGCGGTCCTGTAGTATAGAATAAAATGTACTCAACTCTTTCATTCACCGTATAGAACAATTAAACATCAAGTCACATCTCATGTGTAATAAACCAACACGATTGCTTTTATACACTCAGCTAAGTGAATGCTTGATAATAAGATAAATAAACACAAACATTAGACAGGTATCTACCTATCTATTTACCAACTATATGCAGTTATCAGGCAGTATTCGAGCGTTTATAGATGCTGGATACGACAAAAATGGTGTTCTTCAGCAGTAGTGTTATGTAGAGTAGTCTTATTCGATAAAAAAGATTATATTGAAAAGATGAATGATATTCTAAAGAATAAACTAAAGTTCTAGAAACTAGATAACCAAAAAGGTCGCGCTTGAAAAATAGAGAAGGACATCACAGAATCTCTAAAAAATACTGAAGGACTAACAATTAATACCATTAATCTTATGTGAAGCGATTAAACTATTAGGAACACATACACTAAGACTTTATGGTTTACCAAAGGTACATAAACCGGGAGTTCCAGTCAAACCAGTCCTAGATATGCAAAATTCACCCTATCACAGCGTAGCTCAATGGCAAGTACACCTTTTGAAATCTCTTTGTGAACAGATAGTTGAGCACAGCGTCAAAGACGTATTTTAGTTTACAGACACAATCAAGGAACTGAACACCAAAGAGTAATCTACGTTATCTCTGGATGTCACATCCTTATTCACGAATGTTCCACTAATTGAGATGGTTAGATAGATATGCGACGAAGTCATAGAAACCGGAATATATATCACCATTCCAATAGACACGCTTAAAAAATTACTGCTGAAATATACAATGAATGTACATTGCATGTTTAATAATGAGATATATAGAGAGGTGGATGGGGTAGTAATGGGTTCTCCACTGGGTCCCATGTTGGCTGATATTTTCCTAGCTAAACTAGAAAACGGTCCACTCGCACAACTCATCGGTAAGTTGCCATTTTACTGATGATACGTGCATGACACATTCATTCTTTTCAAACAGGACATTAGTTGGTCTGATATTCTCAGACAATTTAACGAGGTTCACTAGGCTATTAAATTCACATGCGAAGAAGAAAGCGAAGGAAGATAGCATGTCTAGATGTTCTGCTTACAAAAGGAGCAGATGACTCATTTAGAAGAAACTTGAACAAGAAAACCACATGGATAGAACAATATACAAACATTCGTAGCTTTGTGCCTATAAAATATAAAAGAATCTATTCAAAACCCTCCATTATAAAATAATAACAATATGCTCCCCTGATTTGGTCGACGAGGAAACGAATGCCCTACATAAAATGCTGTCATGAAAACAAATAATAAAGGGATTCGGACTGTAGATAAAAAGCCGCTTTCATGCAACTAGCATCAAGAGAGGACACACTCAGTAAAATGCTAACGCTGAGATTACACAGTTCCATTCGGAGGACATTTAAAGCAGAAAACTACAACTAGTGTTTTCTACTTGCCCTGTGGTGATACCGTGAATGAAGGATAAATTACCCAAGCTTGCCACTTCATTTTGTATCTATCAGGATAGGAAATACATTGCGGAAGTCATCAGAATGCATCACGAGACAAGCATTAACATGGAATCCTGTTGGGAAACGAAAAAGAGGAAGGCCAAAGAACACACTGTGTCGAGAATCGGAAGCAGATAGCAAAAGGATGAATAGCAACTGGAAACAGCTGGAAAGGATAACTCAGGACACAGTTCAATCGAGAATACTGGTGAGCGGCCTATGCTTCCCTGTGAGGGGTAAAGGGCGTAACTAAGTAATGTCTCATTGCTACCACATCATTTCGTCTCATTTTACCACTTATCCTGTTTACTTCATCTCGTCGTGCTAATGAGAGTAAACGAAAAGTTCTGAACTAAATTAAATAGTTATTCAATACTTCCTGTATTTATTAATATTTTTTAATAACGGTCGTAAGTAAGTTCAACCGCTCCTGTGGAGCAAGTTACATCGGCAAACGCTCAAGGAATTTACTCTTCCGTGTTCGTGAACACCTTCCGGTTTGGTTAACCAAAGGTATTGTCAGAAGTATCAACAGTTCAATACTAGCTCACCAAATTCAAACAGATCATGCGGCGAGCACAAATCAGTCATTTATAATAATGTTCTGTGTATACAGTTATATACCAAGACCAGTTAGACTCAAGGTCTCTAAAACAGAAAAGACGATAGTTATACGGGTGAAGAATCCAGAACTGTGCATACAGAAGAAGTACGATCAACCTCATCTCCTGCCATGGCCGACACAAGATCCATTAAGCCAATTTCCACCTTAATCATACGATGACGTTATTGCAGTAATGCACATATATCTTTCTCTCTTCATGTGCATTTCTATAACTTAGGTTTACTCTATCAAAATACTACTGTCTTCATCTACAGATCTCCATATTATTATTATTATTATTATTATTATTATTATTATTATTATTATTATTATTATTATTATTATTATTATTATTATTAATCAAGATACACAGAATGAATTTGAATATCACTCAATCGTCTATTCTAATTACTATTTACTTCGTAACATTTTTAAGACCAAACGAATGAACTGATTATAATTCTATTATGTGACGAATTTTGATAATCACTCACTCTATTTTACAAAGTCTAACCTAGTCCATTTCATTTTAAATATAATTCAGGCTTTGATTATAAATACTAAATCTAATAGTATTGTTGCTGCCATCTCCTATTTCACCTATATATATATATATATATATATTTGATTAATTAACTTGTTTATTTCAATTGTCGTTTAAGTTTAATAAGTTACATGATGATGACTGTTTCAACATTAACATTCGTATTTTGCAAATAACCTCAAAAGAAAAACATTGTATGTCCAATTATCCTTGATATCTTAATGATGTTGTATCTGCTTTACAACTGGCTATTTTTGTGACTATTAATTTTGAACTAATAAATGTAGAACCTGATGAGCATTTATCGAAAAGAATATTCTTCGTTCAAATGGTTTTCTTCTTGATGACCATATTTTAAACACAGGGACAAAACTTCGGAAAAATAGACAAAATGATATACATATATTGATGATATTATATTAATTAATTTCTGTATCATTAAATAATAACGGCTGTCTATTCAGTGTTCAATTACTGTAATAGTAATTATGCATTGTACTATAATGCTTATCACTATTGAAATGACTTCTGTTAAAAGACTGTCTAAGTGTTTCAGTGTCAACCAACAAAACGGTTTACTGACCTTTTAATTTTAGTAAAATATACAATATTAAAGGACAGGTGTATTTCCATCATTAATAGAGTTTGATATAAATTTGAATGTCATATATCAAAAAACGTCATTTTGTGGTGGTGTTTATTGTGACAACTATACGTTCTGTTTACCTAGGAAGACATTGCTAATTTTGTCATACGTTTGATAATTTTTTACTTTTGCTTAAACAAGGTATACAAATGTTACTTTGGTAACTAACACGGAAATACCTAATCCATCATTTAACTCATCCCATGGAAGTGGATAAATAGAATTCAGTGATAAACAAATTAGAAAGTTTTATATACTAACAAAATACTATTTTTGTTCACATGTATACAATCAGTTTGTTGTGTTACATCGCGTTCAATTTTTGTCACAGAAAACGATGATGATTTAAAGGAAACTTTACTCCTAAAAAGTAAATTTTACTGACGTTCAAGCAGAAATTACTGAAACAACTCTCCGAGAAGAAGACGAAACCCTCCATTTTCCATAAACCGGTATCATTTTCTTGATGGTCCGACAAATTACTTGAGTTGGCTAAATAAAAAGCGATATTTAGTTAAGTCAGCCCCTTGTTGGACAAACAAATCAGCCCATGACCTGTAATTTATAAATTGTTGTGTAAAGGGGTGGATTTTTGATTAAATATCTAACCAATCGATAGCATGCATTCTAATGTATGCGTCGTTTTTGGTCTAACTAACAAACATTCTTAGATAGACATACTAACTAGTTAGCATATAGGTTGATAAACACATAGAAAATAGATGGACAGACAGCCAGATTCTATGTACACCACTGGCCTAAAGCAAAAATCTCTTAAACGCTCGACATGAATAATTGCGACCTCTGTCTATCTGACAAACAGTGCTTGCTTATTCTAACAGATGTTGCTGTGCCCCACATAAATTAAATTGTTTGTTTCAATGAATGATGTTAGTTGGGTAAGTGAAGGAAAAAGAAATGCCACTGATAGTATTATTATTATTATTATTATTATTATTATTATTATTATTATTATATTACTATGGTAGTTGAGTTCAAAGTTTTGGTATTTTTTTGTTTTTTAGGATAATCCTAAATTTTTTTCATTATTTTAAGTATACTTCATTTTAATCATATTGAAAATTAAATCCATTCTAAAAATATGTTAACGATTTTATTTTCTATTCTAGTGATGTCATTTAAATGTGCTCACTGAAAACGTCGGATTATTAATTTTTGTTAGCATCATTGTTATTGGCATTACACATATAATTACATACTGTATATTATTGTATCTACACTCATACATACACATATATTTAGATTAATAATATAATACATGTACAGTTCACAATAACACACCTGCATATGAACAAACATGGATGCGTGTAAAATGCTTGGGTGATAAGCGTATGTGTTTACATCTCTTTGCGGTGTAAGTAGCAATCGATCGTAACGACGTCATATCCAATATATGTACACACACTCACTCACATATACATATTCATGACTTAAGATTCCGTATAAATAAATGAACACAGAGTAAACCCACACATATGTATCTCCATTGATAGATTCTGTACATAAATGCTTAGGCTACGTGTATATATATTTATATGCATACATTTCATAACATGTAGTAATGCGTGAAGTTTGCAAGCGTAGTGTGATATATCCTCTGTGCGTGTGGCACTTTCAGTTACCATCGTTGGGTTGAGCAGTGATATTGTGATGAATTATTGTGGAATTATTACGTTTCTAAATTCAAGGATTCTTTATACTGCAGCAAAATACGTAAAACTGTGATGTACATAATTATTTGAAACTTCATTGGAAAAATATAGAATATTCAAACAAACACCAGGTAGATACATCATTCAAAACATACTTTATTCAAACAGAATAATACAATGATAATTAAAAGTGAATTAACTAGATGTGAAATTGAATTAATTGATTGTTTCGGTGAACATCAATCACAATTATTTTATAATCGGATACGTATACATAACCCCTCCTGGAATAAATGCTCTAAATCAAAATTCGATGTAAAATTAGGTTGTACAGTGCCATTAGATTTGAGTAATAATAAAAATGAACCAATTCTCTGCACACCTATACATTTTTTTCAACGTCTAAACGATAGGCAAGGACAACAGCAACAAAATCGAACTTCAGGGAGTGGATGTATACAATTAAAACATGGTGATGTGAAACTAGCTTCACACATTAATGTGGATTATACCTCTAGTAATAAATCTGATGATTCTTTAAATGAGATACCAAGTTCACCGTCATCAAATCAAACTAATCTAATGGAAAATGTCTCTGCTAATCACGCCTTAGCTACAATACGTGTATACTTCCCTGTGAAGCTAATGAATTCAGCCAATGAGCTGAAAATTAGTTCAGATCTTAAGAAACGATTTCATCTTTCTCCAGTAAGTCTAAACTGCCTTTTTTAATTTTTATGATATATGTAAGTGTTTCAGTGCCTGTAATCAGTCACTTCAACTGTACTAAGCTTTTGTAGGAAACTTTAAAGTATATTTACATGAATAAATAACATGGCATAATTTTTGCTCCCTATGTTTCCACATCTCAAACAACAATATATTATTCTCTTTCGTTTATATTGTGTATTCTTATAACCTCCCCCCCCCATCGTTGTGATACTAAGTCATCTCTTTTATGATTAAACCTATCCATTTGGTCTTAATGAACATCACCCATACTTTTCACATACACATATTCACTCACGTTTATGTTATGCTAAAATGTGTGTCTGTTGTTGGTCTCTAGTTGTGTATGTAGGTATGTGCTACTTATATGTAAACTTGTATGTAAACTTCTGCATCCTGTTTGTATAATTTCAGGTTGATGGTGGATTAGTGTTGAATGTTACTTCTCTTATAGAGAAGATAACATATGCAATGAGACATTTGCACAACTGCACATAAATACTGGTTGTATGCATTGACTATAAATGTGTATATATATATATATATATAAAAATGTGTATATATATATATATATTTATTTATGAAGCATACTTCAGTTACAAATTCTTTGTCTATAATAATAAATGAAACTAATCGAATAGTAAGCACTTGACCTCTTTCTAACAAATAATAATTATAATTGGGTGTTGTGGAGATTGTTGACTGTCAATTTTGATATCGCGAATTGGTCTGAACTCGACAACCATTTATCACCTGGATGCACTGGGTGGCTGTTTCGTCCTAGTACGGGACTCTTCAATAGTGCGCATCTACAACCCCATCGGGGTAGATTTCATTACTTGTTAATGCATTGTGAATTTTGATACATATTGACGTCCGTTGGACGCGGGTTGTCGTTATTTTTGAGTTATGACGTCCTGATTAATACGACGTAATGCATAACATAAGTTAAAACACCCATTTCACTTTTCAAAATCAAATTTTATTTTTCCATAAAATTTGTCGTAATCATTTTTTGTGAATGATTTCAAGTTCTTGCAAACTATGAAATCGTGTTTTATTTTAAAATGGTAATAACATGTCTTCAACATTGAAAATGGGTTACTTTGTGAATTAATGTTATGGAGATAGATATTTGTAGATTTTGACAGTATCATCATTTAAAAGTGACTTTTACCACTTAGTATGTTAGTATGTGTCACATTCATGGGGGGGGGGGACGGGAAAGATGTGTGCTATATAAAATGAATTGTAGCTTAAAGAACATATAGTAAGTATATTGTGTCATTTGAATCTTTAGTGTTTTTATTCGTTGGACTTATTTATAAAAATCACTGAACTCTTAAGTAGCAACGAATGTACTGCGTATTAGTAGCTGAAATCTGCGAAACATTTTAAATAACTTACTAAGTATTTGCATGTTAATATCAATGAATTTATAGATTAGAGTTTGTGATCTTTCTTTTTCAGATTGTCCCACTTAAATTTACCTAACTGTAATTTGTATCATTTTTTTCCAGTTTAGTTTATTAAGAAGTCCAGAATCTGTTAGCCTGTCTCATTTCTAGTGAACAGCTAGTTAAACTATGAAACAGTTATTTTAGAATATAAAATTAGATAAATTTTATTTGACGCAACAAGTTATAACAGTACAGTATTTGACACATGTGGTACCTTCAAAGGAGGAAAATGATTATCTAAGTTTGTCCGTCCATACATCAATGTGTGTGATAAAATTAGTAAAAGTTACATATCATTTACGCAGGAACATGAATTTAACCATCCCTAAACCAGTGCATGAATATTTCCTGTATTCTATGACATATAAAGTAGTCAATATATCGAAATTTATGGTTGGAACTCGACAAGAAGCCCACTTGTTTATTATGACACTGCTTGATTGAAATTTAGAAACATTAAATATGCTATAACGGCATTCATCTCATATTACGATTCAGTGAAAAAGACTGTGTGCGACATGCTTCATTAATTCATTTACAACGAATTTATAAGATTATTTTGTTTGGTTAGAAACAAAACTAACCATTGTTGTGCTAGAACATTCCAATTTTTAAACAACTCAGTGTTAATATAATCACAATGGCGAGTTATTGAAAAAGTAACTAACCGATTCGGTTATTTATTGTTTGTCGTTAAAATTAATGTGTATTGTTAAAACCTGAAAAATGTTGTTGATTTGTTCTCTCTCTCCTAATGAGTTAAATATTAGTCTTAAGAACAGATGTCAAACTATCAGTACGTATAATTCACAAAAATTTCATACTTTTTTTTATAAATAATTTAAATAAATGAGGACGGCGTTCAATGTCAGTTACAGTCACAATATATTTGCTTCATTCGACAGCCATCAGTTTATGCGGTTAACTTCTTTGATCTTTTATTGCAACTAAACACTGATATTTGAACATTGTTATCACGTACATATACATATTCGTACTTAAATGAAACAAATATAATATTGAATTAAGATGGTTTGTGGAGATTGGTACTAAATTTTAGCTGACTGAATTCATCACAGATTGATGTTGGTACGATACCATTGAAAACCAGGGAGTACTTGACAGCTGCCTCACCCTAGTATGGAACTCCTCAGTAGTGTGTGCCCTTGATACCGTCCCTGGGGCTCCAGGTTGGCAAATGTCTAACCCTGTGCATCACCGGGCCGGTACCCAATGTTAAAATTCTCACTTTCATCGATTTGCGATATAGCGCGATGATCATGCATTATCACTGGGGATAACCGTCTCACTCCCAAAGTTAGTCATTGGCGGAATCGAGGGTGTGTACTGTTGATGAGTCTCATATTATAACAAATCAGCTGTCTAGTGCTCTCCGATATACAGTGGTAATCTGCCAAAAACCTCAATCTGTGGCGAATTCATTAACTAAATCTAATATTGCTTATCAGAAAGTCCTATAATAAAATCTTTTATAAAATTTAAAAGCTATAAACTTATTTTATTTATAATCCACATTTATTATGTAAAGTTGAAGAGAATTGAGATAACCTCTGTCATTATGCGCAAATCATTTAAAATATACAATTTTTGTAACTACTTGGTATCTTAGAGGTGTTGAATTAGAAGTTTAATATCACTTTCTCATTACTAAGGATAGTCGTCTAGGTGTAAGGTGCTCTCCACGAGGCCTGGGATTCGTGGACCCAGTACCGAATTAGAACGTGGATGAGCATTGCTAAGGATTCCAGGGACCAAACAAAACAGCTTTTCCTGTTACTTGATTTTCAGTTGTTGTCTACTTAGGTCGATTCTGTGATGGGAAAATTCACAATCTTTCTGTTAGTCTATTCATAATTGTTTGCAATCAAAACAACTTTTTCACTAAAAATAGCATAAGCTTTCAAAATTTTAGTGTTTGTGAATGTTTCTTTAAAAATAATCATACTAGTCAGCAGTGTCCTGCATAATAAGTAAATAATTTTCGATTGATCTTTGTTATGGACCGACATTTATTCTATATATCTACGACGAGGCAACTGGTTGTCTACAATAATGCTAAATAACCGAGGACGACTGCACATGAAACTTAAATTATTGATTCGATGTTCCCCAGAATGAATCTCTGTAACTGACCAATTAGAAGGGCTTATTGCTACTGAATGAGATATCGACAAAACATTCATGTTTAAGACTTACATGCAACATGGCTCATAGACATACAAATTTATGAGAATATTTCAATAAATGTAGGTCGGTCAGGATTTCGCCAATTATATTATCTTACATGTATGTGGACTATTTCAGCACAAATCCTGTTGCGAATCTAATCTTGTTCAACTTCAGGTAGCGTATTTGTAATGTAGAAAGTAAAATAGTAAAAAAGTTGAAGTTGAAATATTTTACGTAGTTTTACAGTGAAGTTGTAATGTTTTTATATGGTTATGTTATCATCAACTGAAGTCAGCTGATTTGATGATATCTCTGGGTCCGATCCCATGAAGAGTCGTGAGTATTCATTACTGAAGACCTCCAAACTATGACATAATAATTCAGTTGCTTATGCTTTTTTCGATGATCGTCCTACATTCAGCTTTGTAACTTCCTGCATCCACAATGTAGTGGTTGGGTGCTGCATATTATTGTGAATTTTTATTGGAGAAGTTATCTCAACACTTGTCTTTTGATGCATTTATTCTTTCCACTCAGCATATTGAACTACCCTGCACTGCCATATTGATAACAAACAGATGGCGGTAACACCAGATAGCTGGATTGAAATAATTTTATGAAAGCTTCACGATAATGTACAGTACTTACCCACTGGATAGATGTATAAGTAACAGATGACACCGATTGAGATACAATTAATATTTTGAACGGTACGGATACCCTTAGCCAGGATGATAAAATACATTGTATAACAACCAAGACTACCTGAGTGGTTCATTATCATCATTAAATGTAGTTATTATTTTAACTTAATCTAATCGTAATGTAACTAAGGCCGTGTACAACAGATGAGTAACAAACGCCAAGTAATGAATTAATAAACAGAGATTAGATGAGTTACTTACACATTATTCTTCATTCTGTGCGTACGTACATATGAATGTGAATATGTACACTATATATATGACGTTGTCGGTGGATTAATAAAAATTCGTTAATTTACGCTTGGATGAAATTTATTCAATATGAATGACTAATTCTACAAACGATTGTAGACATTGACAAGTAAAGATATGTAATAAGAGAAAACTGAAATTATGTAAATAACTGTATGAGGTAAATTAAGATTAAACATTAATTAGTGAAATATCAACAATGATGATAACATTGGAAAATTAATACTGGTTGGTGAATTAGGAAAAATAATGATCATCGTGACTACATTTATTTCATATTCATTCAATGAATTCTCCTTGTCTCCCACCTTTTTTGGACAATTTTTCTCCTTGAATTTACTCCCCCTCTCTCACATAATTGTATTTTAATTTTGAGTAAATTTATTGTACATCATGATGGACTGTTATTTTTCCCAAATAAATAGTAATCTAAAATATGCATGTATCTCTGTTCTTTAACGTTATTTAGTAACTAATTGTTTGTATGTCTATCTGTTCATGAAGTGAATACGTGTATATCTTTATATACCTACATATACTTTGTTGTCACCATGCCAAAGATTGGTAGACACATGGTATGTTGGATTTTGTATGTGTATGTATTTGCAGCTTGTTAGCTTATTCTAATACAAAGTCGCGCATTATATGAATATGAATACTGAGTCGCTTGTTTGTGATACGTATATATTAAGCTCGATATACTAGTAATTATTCAGCATGTGCACTGATGTATACACTATTAAACTATGGAAACCTATTTCATTCTATCCACTGTGTCTGTTTTATTGTGAGCTCATAAACGAAATATCACGTCCTATAACTTACAAGAGACTTTTCTAGTTTTAAAACCGGAAAAACTATACTTCACTGAACCCAAAAATTGAATACCCTTATAGTTATCTAAACCCCTCAAACCCTCACAAAAGTACAATAAGAAAGTGTACAGTGACCATTTAACTATCGGTTTATTATTTTTAACGCTATATTCAACATCATAAATACAGCATATTGAACTTAATTGATATTGGTGTCAAAATTAGGTAACATCACGTGACTCCCCAAGCCAAACGGATAAGTCACGTGTTTTAATAAATTGTCGGCTGAATGTGAAAGTACATGAATAGAAGAAATGAGTACCGTTAGACACTTGAATAAATGAATTAAGAAATGGAATATCAACTTCGATTATACAATCAATCCTTAAATTCTACAGAAAATGCTTTAACTTCCTACAAGCTTCGGTGCGTTTTTTTATATTTTGGTCAGGTTGAATCTAGTAAGAAAAATTAGAAAATCTAAGTTATTGTGCTTCTAATGACATTAGCGTAAATCATTGTGAATTAAATAAGGCGTATTCTGAGATCCAGCGGTTGGTTATTTATGTTACAGGAAATGAATATCATTCGCATTTTTCTCTGGCTTCAGATAAACTACTTTGATCAAACCTCTCCTTAATATTTCTTTCGGTAAACCGTATTACGTAAGAGCTGACAAACCTAAACATTTTCCATTTCGGCTTCCCCTTACAAAAATTGAATACATTAATAGTAGTAGTTTATACCAGTTATGTTAACAGTTAAATATAATGAATTCAATGAAATTTACAGTGTTCTACATTGACAAACTTATTATAAACGTTAAACTGTTTGTTCGAACAGAAGTAATAATGATATTTATTACAGCTGTATTGGCATTCTGGATATGATCCAAGAAAGGAAGAACAAGAAGACAGCAATCAGTAAAAGCCGAACGAGAACAGAGAAAGTCGATGCACTGGGCGAATACACAGAAGCCAACAATCAAATGAAGAATAAACATTAGAGCTGATAAAAGGAAATATGAGGAAGACCTAGAAATGACAGCGCAAAGCCTGTGGGAGAAAGAAACCTAAGATACTTATACGACACAACAAAGAAGCTAGCTGGAAAATTCAGCAAAACGGAACGATCAGTCAGAAACAAGGATAAAAAACAAATCACTAAGATCCAAGAACAACCAACTTAGTGGGTAGAACACTTCAAAGAACTCTTCAATAGACCAGCCCCACTGAACCCACCAGTCATAGAAGCAGTACCTGCAGACCTTCCTATAAGTGTTGACCGATTAACAATCGAAGAAATCAGTATGGCCACCCGACAAATCAAGAGTGACAAATCAGCAGGGCCAGACAGTATACCAGCCGGGGCACTGAAGTTAAATATAAAAGTAACTGTAGACATGCTTCCCATTTTCTTCGGAAATATTTGGGATGAAGAACAATTGCCAACAAACTGATAAGAAGGGGATCTTAACAAGAGTGAGAACTACAAGACATCACTCTACTCTCAGTACCGGGAAAAGTCCTCAATAAATTGATGTTGAACCGAACGAAAGATCCAGTAGACTCCCAACTTCGAGATCAACAGGCCAGATTTCGTAAGGATTGATCGTGTAGCGACCAAACAGCTACTCTTCCGATCAATCAACTAAATGGGACTCATCACTTTATATCAACTTCCTTGATTATTAGGAAGCACTTTATAGCGTGGACAGACAGATATTATGAAACCCTATTCGACACTATAGTTTACCTGAGAAGATATCTAATATCATACTCAATTCTCGCGACGGACTACACTGCAAAATTGTGTATGGAGGGCAGCTCACTGATTAATTCAAAATGAAGACTGGTATCAAACAGGACTACTTATTCTCGCCCCTTCTCTTTCTGTTGGTGGTTGACTGGATTATGAAACCTTCATTATTTCAAGGGAAGCATGGAATATAGTGGACAACATGGATGCAACTGGACGATATGAACCTAGCTCTTCTATCGCGCCAACAGAAACAAATGCAAGTGAAGACGGGAAGATACATATCAATAGCATAAACCCAATTACACTTGACGAAGAAGCCCTGGAAGATGTGGGAACATTTACATAACTGAGTGGCAGCACCATCGATAAACAAAGAGGACCTGATCTTTATCAGATGTGAAGGCACGGCTTGGCAAGCCAAGGTCAGAATTTTTATAATTGGAGAACACCTGGAACTCAGGCAAACTGTCAGCCAACGTTGAAGTCAAGACTTTCAATACAAACGTGCAGACTATTCTATTGTATGAAGTTGGAGCTTGTAGAACTACGAAAACCATCATTCATGGGATACAAGTATTTATATACAGCTATCTGTAAAAGATACTTCGGATCCGTTAACCAGATAACATCAGCAACAACCTTCTGTAGCAAAGAACGAGCCAACCAATATTCAGCCTGGGAAGAAAGTGAAAAATGTTAGAGGTGGATAGGTTACACATTGCTGAAATCATTAAATTGCGTCGATAGGTAAACGCTAACTTTAAATCCTGAGCGCCAAAGGAAAATAGAAAAACCAAGGAACATATTGCTAGGGAATTGGAGGCAGACATGAGAACAATGAACAGCACTTTGGAAGAACTGGAAACGAAATCGCAGAACAGAGTTGGTTGGAGAGTGCTAGTCTGTGGCCTATGCCCCGCGTGGAGTAACAGGCATTGATTTGACTGATATTTATTGTAGGAAGTTCAACAGACTTATGTATTGTACAATTTTTATGCTTCCTTTGTGAGATATAAAAAATAATTTCTTGCTACATGCACTATAAAGAACCAGACAAACATCACATTGGTCACCACTCAGCAATTGGTCAATTTATAAGTAAAGTGCTTGACACCAACATTCTTTTTATACTATCCACGTATAAATCTCATCAGTCTTTCCTTATACAACAGACCAACTAACTGAGGTGGTCAAAATATCGAACTGCATAACAATTCATTTATCACATGCCCTTTAAGAATACATATGTTTATAAATTTCACTCTTGAAACGTCATGCAATTCCTTTTAAAAAAGTCAACGTTTTATTCTCTTTAAATGTGACTACAAGTTGATTAATTGTAACATTATTTCGGATGATTTTATTTGCACGTAGTGTATTAATGTTGTATGTTACGTAATAGGCATTAGTCAGCAGGAAACCCTAAACCTAAGTTTCGTACTAGTTGGTATCCGTCAACGTAGCATACCTGAGATTTTGAGTGAAATGTTGTTCCTTGTGGGACTCAAACTTTTGTCACCAAGTTTCACATTCTCAAAAGGCACAATGGCCTAGATAAATATGACACTAATCATTACTCAGAAATAAACCATTGTAAATAATAATGAAGTACTTTTCACTGGTTTACCAATTACTCTACCTCAAAAATAAACAATCAAGCGGACTAATCGTTTAATTAGGTTAATTAATAACTAATTAATTTGGCAATGGAAAGTTGTACTTGGTTTCATTAAAATATTAATTCCTTACATTTGTTTACCAGCCATATACATACTGAAGCAGATTGAAGACTGAATTAATGTGACTGAAAAATTATAGTCACTTACACCAGATGCAATACTAAGTAGCAATATCTGTCATTTTCGTTATACATAATCGGTTAATTTAATGAAATGTCATTAGACTGATTTAGTGAATATCAGGTACAATTTCGTCGAAATTACTTATTTTAGTTGATTGAATTCGTCACAAATTGATGTTGGTACGATACTATTGAAAACCAGGGAGCGCTTGACGGGCGTTTCGTCGTAGTATGGAACTTCTCAGTAGTGTATACTCTTGATTCCGCCCCAGAGGCTGCAGGTTGGCGAATGCCTAACTCTCTGCATCACCGGACTGGCATCCAATGTTAAAATTCTCACTTCCATCAATTTGTGATATAGAGCGATTATCATCCATTATCATTGGTGATAACTGTCTCACTCTCGACAAGTCTGAACTCCACCAGTCATTAATTCTCACTAGAGCTTCAGGAACATCCTGAAGTTGGTCATTAGTGAGCTGACTATTAGAATTTCCACTTCTATTGGATGCCAGCCCAGTAGTGCAGAGGGTTAGGCTCTTGTTAATCTGAAGCCCCTGGGTCGGAATCATGGGTACACACTACTGAGTAATCCCATACTAGGGTGAAACAGCTGTCTAGTCCACCTTGGTTTTCAGTGGTACCCTACTAACATCAGTCTGTGGAGAATTCTATTAACTAAACCTTATACTAATCTTCACAAACCACCTCAATTCAATTATTTATTTTCATAATTTCATGTAGTATGTTTATTGTTTTCATGATGAACTGACATTGGTTATAGAGATATTACAAAATGTTAGGCAACAAAGAGCTCGTTAGAAGTTGTTTGAGACTCCTCGTCAACTCTTGAAATCTCACAAATTCAAACCAAACACTATAAAATTACTCAATAAGTGCGATACCTTATGATCATCGATTTGAAATCTAGTGACCCACATTTACTAAACGTACTTGACAAGATATTCGAACAGCTACTGAATCAGCGGTGACATCTACCAGAGACTTGAACCAAAGGGTCAAAACAAATTAGTGGATCTCAGGGGATGTTTTTTGAATTGATGGACTCCCGTAAACTTACCTTATCAGGCTCTGAACACAATGAGGAACGAAAATAAATCAGATGTGGACTAGCAAAATGTCTACTAAACGATTGTGAGCATTAGTGGGTAAAACGTAGGTGCAATGTGTAACTTTAAACAAAACTTCAGATTAATAAACAAAAGCGTGAATAAAAAAAATGTTACTCAGACGATCTCCTAGAAAAATGGGACATTAATCTGCTCTCAGCCTAGACGTTTGGAATGATAAGCATAACGCTTTAAATAGTAGTTCAGTTGCCCTTTAGTTACTTTTAAACCACCTATTATTTTTAAACAGCCTGAGTGGAAAATCAACACAACTCCATCCGTCGATTCTTACCAAAGGTGAAAAAGCTATAGTTAGTGTAGACCAGAGAAGCTCGGCGGGTCCAGGTGTATTAACTCCAAAGGTCTTTAAGGCTGATGATCCAGCTTTAGAAATTAAGTTGACTGGTGTTTTAGTTAAGAATTTGTAAGCCGGACCTAATCCCATCCGGCTGGTTTCGATCGTTAATCGTTCCAGTATATAAGAAATGAAGAAAATTATCTTGTGATAACCATAAAGAAAATTGCTCGGCTAATCTAACGTTTAAAACATTGGCTTCAATAATTACCAGACGCCTAAGTGCTATTCGTGAACTCCAAATGCTAGAAAACCAAGCTGGTTACAGATCTGGTCATCAGTGTTTCGGTTTAATATTCACCACTTGTTAGGTTTTAGGACATAGGCATATTTTTCGGCTTCTGACAATAGTGATTTTTCCTAACTTGAAGGCAGTATTTGTCTCTGTAGGCCAAGAGGTTCGATGACAGTTCACGTCATTGAAAAGAGTGCCTCAGATGTATATAAACCTCTTTACTCGAACACAATTAGTCTTGTGAGCGTATGATGAAATGTCATCTTAACTTGTAACCTCAAGTGGTGTATACCAAAGCCATCTACTCTCCCCATTTTAATTGATTTCATAATAAGTTTACTGCCATAAATAGCACTCTCATCGTCTGGATTTTCAGAAATTGATGTCTTTCCAGGAAATCCACTAATTGATTTAGAATACACAGATGACATATTCATGTTCAGTGGAGATATTGATAAAATGCACCCTTTTAACATCACTGAGCAACAGTACAAACATGTTCGAGATGTGTTTTACAGCTTCGAAATACAAAGTTTTTCTTTAGAACTAGTATGCATCAACACCTGAACTAAAGTTAAGGTGTAAAGTAGTCTAGTGCGTTGACCACTTCTCTTATCTTTCAAGTGTAATCAGCCGTGATTGTTTGGTGTTTGGTGAAATCTTTTTACGGAATCAAAAATATCGTTGGGCTTTTATCAACTTACGTCACCTACGGCATAGGCGAGATATCCGTCTATCAATTAAAGGACAGGTATACTGCATGGCAGCCCGTTTGGTCCTACTGTTTGAATCTTAAACGTGGCTGTTAACAGTAGATGACACTCTTAAGTTGTTGGTATTTGACTATAGTTGTCTTCAAAATATCGCCACCGTCTGCTAGGATCATCGAGTAAGCAACAATGAGGTTACACACAGAGTATTGACAAACAATGACGAACCAGTTGATGATGTTGTGAGTCTTCATCGACTGAAGCTGTTGGGACATGTGCTATATATACCTAACAGCCGTTTGTTTCGACAAACCATGGTCGGTATTAGAGTACGATGGAATAAAGCTAGGAGCAGCTAAACAAAACGTAATAGCAGTCCATGAAGTCATTGGCTGCTAGTCTGAGTTGTGTTAATAGATGCATACTACTTGGGTGGGGTCCGAGCGAATGCTATAGCCACTGGTTGGAGACTGTGTGACATAAGTCAGAAACAGTCACGGTGACGTGGGGCATTCACTTTCTGTCTTCCCTTAAGTCATGAGGTTAAAATTATTTTATTCCTTTCTTTCGAAGAACTGGTTCTTTCTCCCTGGACCATATTTTATATATTCACTCGTTTTCCTTATTATCATTTAAGTAACTACTGTTTCTACTAATTCCGTGTTAATCTTACTGTGTTACTGAGGTGTACTAACTTGAACCGATACACATATGTACCAGATTCTCTGTCGTCCATACATACCTTTTCAAATAAACAAATTTGATGACTGTTCTGCCTTAGAAACTGAACTTAAGCCCAGAGAAATTAATATTTTACGATGCGAGGATAAAGGGAATCACTAACGCTAGGTAAACATTTTATTTGCCCTCTAAAAAAGTATTTTTCTTAACGAAACACTCAGAGACAGATTTTACTGGCACTTGATGATTAATCAATGAATATATCGTTTAATTCAATTTTGATATCATGAATTGATCTGAATCAGACAACCATTGATCACCTGGAAGCACTGGACAGCTGTTTCGATTCCCGACGGGGTCGTGGATGCGCACTGCTGAGGAGTCCCATACTAGGACGAAACAGCTGTCCAGTGCTTCCAGGTGACCAATGGTTGTCTGATTCAGATCAATTCGTGATATCAAAATTGAATTAAACAGTTAACTATCTCTACAAACTCCCCTAATTGGAATATATCGTTAACAAAAGTATTGGGAATACTGATCGATTTTATATTGAATTAACAAAAGCAAATGGTAAACTGAGCGAATATCACTTTGTATTTTTACAAACGAATATTGGATATTGAACCAAATGAATATCACATTGAATTGATGAAAACAATTTTATGCTGAACAAATATTGCACTGAATTACAACAAGTGAATATATATCACATTGGACAAGTTTACATGATCATATACATAATCCTGAAGATGACACGGAGTTTCATCAATGAGTCAGTTAATGGAAAGAATTCATTAGCAAACGAAGTCATCTGACAAAATCTTTGAAATTATTGGTGTAATAAACAAGCGGCTCCATTGAAGCTGACGTCAGGTTACTGTAAGCAGGAATTACCGTCAAATTGTACTACGACTTTCGTCCAATATACGATTATTATTAATTATGGCATTTCGATTTAGAATATCGTATATCCCCCCCCATTTAATCGTCAATGTCAATACTTCTTATTCTGAGTGATCACTGTGTTGTCACCAACCATCTGACACCATAACATCAGTGTATGCTATATTGGGTCACAGACTAATTGCCACATCGCAACTTGATAGATAAAATTCGTTCAACACTAAAAACTAGACAAGCATGACACTATGCAGTAACAAGTGAATTATCCTGAGAGAGGTTAATTGTGACTCGAATAGCTGGGTGGTAATGTTTCAAACTGTGGTTAGGTGGACCGGGTTCAAGTCTCACAGGAGGATAGGTTTTCTCAAGATTACAGTTACTCTTTGGCAATGAGTTTTAACTAGCATGAAACTTGATTGAAACAGGATATGTTGGCGACTTTCTCCTAATACTGTGACGATGTTTCCAACCTGTTGACACCATTTCAGTAATGTATGTGTATGCAGTATAGAGTGACGCTTTTGTTTGCTTGTACAATATACTATTATATTTTAGATTTTTTCTGTATTCTTTTTTATTAAGCATACCTCTATTCCTTATTCTATCCTTAGTGTTCTAGATAATCTTATCAAAAATGCTCATCATATTTCTGTGTTTCTCAATGACATATTTTTTCATTCATTTGTTTAGAACTTTGTTAATGTTATGCTTTTTATTTAGGAAATTCTTTGTTATCATCATTAAACTTGTCACCCCCATCCCCTACCCCTGTCCACTTTTACTGCTGTCCAATTGGCTAGATTGTTTATAATGCTGTTTTTATTTTCGTCTAGGTGTTAACGTTTGATTAAATTAGTTTTCAAGGCATATACTTGATTCGTATCAGGTAATATTAAGACTTCATAATAACAACAATAATAATGTAAGTACAAGTAGTATACATGAATTATTTTAGCAAACACATGTACACATGCATACAAAATCACTTTGTTGTATTTGTAATAGGTGTTTTCTGTCCGATTTTAATAGTTTCAAATCTCACGATTGTCATGTAACGATTAAAAGACTTATTCTTGTTTCACGAATGGTTTCTATTAGAAAGTAATTCTTTCATGATGTTTGTTTACTAATAAAGCTTAAATTAGTGGCTAAGTTTGTCTTCAACGTTTCTAATGTCCAATAAGTATATTATTTGGGTGAATATTGCACTCCACTATGACTTGTTTATAGCTACAGTTGGGCATAATTCCGAACGCTCAAAGTGAAAATTACGTGCTTATAATATGAAGTGCTCACCAACTGAAAGTTCCAGATACCTCCTCAAAGTGAACATTACTTTGATCTTATTACTGATTAGTAATTCCCATGATTAATATGGATATAGAATACCGAATGACGATTTTACTACCGTTGGCATGATTTGAATTGCTAAAACAACTTTACTATCCACAGTGATAAATGGTTTTCAAACGGAGAAAATCTAACTAATTTTATTAGTAGAACAATATGGACAAGAAGTTATAAGGTTAATTTTGAAGATAGTTTCCTTTAAAAAATCAGGAAACATTGACAAGTTTTTTCATCGTAATATGAATTCTCTTCGGTAGTGCACACATATGACTGAAAAGGTCAAATACAGAACTTACAGGTTAACGCTTGACCATCATAATCACTAGCTTGGTGTTTGATGGCACGTTTTCAATCCCAAGCTACTTGCAATACAGCTCATTAGTCATCCATTGGTGATAATTATCCAACTCCCGATGCATCTAGACTCCGAAGTGTAATAGTAAGAATTTAGTACCAGCGTATGAAACAAATTACTAACCAATGAATAAACTACTGTTAATTTTATTCAGTTATTCATCATCTGAAGAAACAACTTAAATTAAAGCCTTGAATCGTCAGAAAATTAAAATTTTCAACTCATTGGAATTGTTCATATATATTACTTATAATAAACTATCTTGAACAAGTGCTCAATTTATTTCGAATTATCAAATCCACCCTTGATAATGATA
Organism: Schistosoma mekongi; assembly: GCA_034768735.1. Classification (NCBI taxonomy): domain Eukaryota; kingdom Metazoa; phylum Platyhelminthes; class Trematoda; order Strigeidida; family Schistosomatidae; genus Schistosoma; species Schistosoma mekongi. The sequence goes on along the minus strand of CM068307.1, from coordinate 26,941,301 downwards.
TCTGCCGGGCTATTGTTTACTTCAAAGTTTTATTAATCGTCAAGATCTCATTCAACATAGAAGTTAACCATAACAAACTTATTTAATGAATCCTACTAAGTCATGCAGGAGAGTTAGTATATATAACGAGTTACTATAAATGACTTTTGTTTGACAAATTAATATTCAGCTTATTGACTGATAATGATTAGTTTAACCACTATGGTGTCTAACTAGTTAAATAAGATTGAATTGTAAATAGTAGCGTGACAATTTTTATATTCGTTTAATTTACATTGAATTGCAAACAGGAATAAATAGAGTAAAATTTATTTGCTAGTCCTATCAACTTTAAACAGCATTAGTTTAAATACGAGACTATATGTTCTGCCCCCATAGACAGATAATGACCTTAATCTCCACTCTATCTACCTATCCTCTAGCTGCTATAACTCACATGAGTAGACACTAATTTTGATGATATATATTTTGAAATTTCAAGAAAATTATATCCAGTCATCATGTTATTTTGATGACTCATCCTTTCTCCTATACCTATATGGTATTTTGCGTATTGCTAAAGCTTATTTTGTACACATAAAATCTAAAGATGGAGAGTGTGGGTTACTTTCCGTTTCCTCTGTTTAAGCAATCTAATGAATATATAACACGTCTTCAAGTGATGGTATTGAACGAAATCACCAAAGGATAATTCTCAGCCACATGTTCGAACATTTCATCCACACGTATTATACAGACGTAATCTTATTGTTCTGGATTCAAAGTCTGCTAGTTTGTCTTATGTCTTGTGGATAGTAGTTACACTAGAATAATTCATTACAGATTAAATGAATTAATTTTCACCATCTATTCCTCTCAGGGTGAAATCACACGATTAGGTAGATTGTGTGGTGAAGAGCGATTAATCACTTTTACGTCCGTGGATAACACTCAATAGATGAGAACAGAATTATAATAGTTCTGGAACCTCAGATTTTGAATACAATTATGAATTACGGGGTTATGAATAATCTAATAGTCTAGTAAATTACTTCTTAAGAGCTGAATATGAATTATCTGTTTTTTTTTAAACTCAATCAGGTAATGCAATTCGAATTTAAGTTAAATAATTAAGTACGTATCGACAGATTGAGGATGTGCACTGTTCTGTCTGCTTTTGAAACTATTATAAACTATAATACAAAAAATACAGGAAGTATTGAATAACTATTTAATTTAGTTCAGAACTTTTCGTTTACTCTCATTAGCACGACGAGATGAAGTAAACAGGATAAGTGGTAAAATGAGACGAAATGATGTGGTAGCAATGAGACATTACTTAGTTACGCCCTTTACCCCTCACAGGGAAGCATAGGCCGCTCACCAGTATTCTCGATTGAACTGTGTCCTGAGTTATCCTTTCCAGCTGTTTCCAGTTGCTATTCATCCTTTTGCTATCTGCTTCCGATTCTCGACACAGTGTGTTCTTTGGCCTTCCTCTTTTTCGTTTCCCAACAGGATTCCATGTTAATGCTTGTCTCGTGATGCATTCTGATGATTTTCGCAATGTATATCCTATTCATTTCCAACGTCTTTTCCTAATTTCCTCTTCGACTGGAAGTTGGTTTGTCCTCTCCCATAGTAAGCTGTTGCTGATGGTTTCCGGCCAACGGACATTCAGTATCTTGCGTAGGCAGTTGTTTATAAATACTTGTATCCGTCTGATGATGTTTGCAGTGATTCTCCACGTTTCAGCTCCATACAGTAGGACTGTCTTCACGTTCGAATTGAAGAGTCTGACTTTGAGGTTAGTTGACAGTTGTTTTGAGTCTCATATGTTCTTCAAGTGTAGGAATGTTGTGCTTGCTTTGCTAATCTCTGTTTTTACATGTGCATCGGATCCTCCTTGTTCATGGATGATGCTTCCCAGGTGAGTGAAAGTATCCACTTCTTCCAGAGTTTCTCCATCAAGTTCAACTGGGTTGATGTTCCCTGTGTTATATTTGAGGATCTTGCTCTTTCCCTTATGTATGTTCAAGCCTACTGATGCTGAGGTTGCTGCTACGTTGGTTGTCTTCACTCTCATTTGTTGGTGTGTATGTGATAGAAGAGCTAGATCATCTGAGAAGTCCAAATCATCAAGTCACTTCCCACTTATTGATTGAATTCCATGTTTCGCCTCAGATGTGGAGGTTTTCATGATTCAGTAAGCCACTAGGAGAAACAGGAAAGGCTGGTGTAGGCAGCCTTGTCTGACTCCGGTTCTTAGTGAGAATGCATCTGTCAGCCGTTCTCCATGCACGACTTTGCACTATAGTCTGGCGTAAGAATTTCGAATGATGTTGACGAGTTTCTTTGGTACGCCATAGTGTCGAAGAAGTTTCCATAGTGTTTTCCTGTCTACACCATCAAACGCTTTCTCATAGCCAATGTACAGTGACGAGTTCCATTCAATTAATTGTTCAATGATTATCCGTAGTGTTGTGGTTCGGTCTGTGCATGACTGGTCATTACGGAAATCAGGCTGTTGATCTCGAAGTTGGGCATCCACTGTATCTTCGATTCTGTTCAACAACACTCTGTTGGAGTCTTTCCCTGGTACTGAAAATAATGTGATCCCTCTGTAGTTCTCACATTTACTCGAATCTCGTTTCTTTGGTATATTTGATAAGGTGTCGTTCTTTCCGGTCTACCGGCACTTATTCTTCCTTCCAGATCTTCCTGAATAAAACGTGGACCATCTTTGCCGTTACATCGATATTTGACTTGAGTACTTCAGCTAGTATAATGTCAGGTCCTGCTGCTTTCCCATTTTTGATTTGTCTGATGATCATCTTGATTTCTTCGATTGTTGGTGTAGTGACATATGTCTGTAAATTTGTTGTTGCTGCCTCGATATCTGGTGGGTTTAGTGGATATGGCCTATTTAATGGTTCCTCGAAGTGATCTACCCATCTATTTCTTTGTTCCTGAATCTCAGTGATTGTCTTGCCTTCTTTGTTCTTGACCGGTCGGTCTGCTTTACCATATTTGCCTGCTAATTTCTCCGTTGTGTCATATAGCTGTTTCATATTTCCTTCTCTTACAGCTTTTTCCACTGTCGTTGCAAGGCCTTCGATGTATTTCCGTTTGTCGTCTCTAATGCTCTTCTCTACTTGCTTGTTTGCATCTGTGTATTCAGTTTATGCCTTGATTTTATTTGCTATTGTTTGGCTGTTGTTGATTTTTGTCTTCTTGTTCCTCCTTTGTTGAATTTTGCTTAGTGTCTCATTAGAGATCCACTCTTAATAATGGTGCTGCTGGCAGCCCAGAACCAGAACCTCCTGACACGTTGAAGTAAGTGCTTCTTTGATTCCTTTTCAGTTGTCCTCCATAGTAGTTTCTTCTTTTTTCCGTAGATCATGTAAGGTTTTGAATCTGTTATTGTGAGCTATTTCGAATTCCTTGAGTTTGTGAGTATCTCGAAGTAAGACTGTATTGAACCGTTGTGATTCTGTTTTTCTAGTTGTCCGTTGCTTCTTTAGCTTCAGTTTCATTTTAGAAACCAACAGGTGGTGATCTGAAGCTATGTCAGTTCCTCTTCTGGTTCTTACATCTTTTATTGATTTTCTGGATTTATTATTGATGAATACATGGTCGACTTGATTCTTTGTAGTATGATTCGTTGAGAACCCGTGACTAGAATCGGTCACAATGGCGCAGATGCCTTCACTAATTGTCATTCTTTAAATCATGAGCTTTAAATTATTCCATAGGTTTCTTTCTATGTTTCCTGAAGCATATTCTATATGTTTACACTCCTTGATACTATTATTATTTTATTTTATTGTAGTAACTTCTACTAATGGTGGTGGTGGTGGTGGTGTTAATCTTGCGGTGTCATAGAGGTATGACAACTTGAACCGATGCACACGTGCCAGTTTCTATGTTGATTATACATACATACATACATGCATACATACATACATTCGTTGAGACCCATGTAGCCTTGTGTATGCGTTTGTGGGCGAATATTGTACCACCTATAACTAATTTGTTGAAAGCACATAGGTTTGTAAATCTGTCACCATTGTCATTTCTTTCTCCCAGTCCCTGTCGTCCCATGATTTCTTCATATCCAGTGTTGTCCATTCCGACTTTGGCGTTTAGGTCCCCCATCAGGATTGTCAGATCCTTTCCTCGACACTTTGCTATAATTGATTGCAGTCTATCGTAAAACTGATCTTTGTCTTCGTCGTTGCCGTCGTTGGTTGGTGCATAACATTGGATAATATTCATTGTAATCCCTTTCTTCATTGTTTTGAAAGATGCTTTGATGATCCTGGGTCCATGTGGTTCCCATCCCACAAGTGCATTACTTGCTTTCTTGGACAGCATCAGAGCAACTCCTTGGGTGTGGGGAGCATTTTCTTCTTAGTGGCCGGAGTATAGTAGCGTCTCTCCCGAAGCCAATGTTTTCTGTCCAGCTTGAGTCCAATGGGTTTCGCTGATTCCAAGTATTGTCAAGTTGTATCTCTTCAATTCTGCAGCTATTTGATTTGTCTTCCCGCTCTCCCACATTGTTCGAGCATTCCATGTACCTATAAAAATATTTGCTTTGGTTGTTAGAAGTGGGGGCATCGACCTCATGACTTCCGAAGAATCTCGGGTTTCACCATGAAGCGTCATAATCATTCCTTTCACTCCCAGGGCAGAGTTTAAATGGTTTGATTTGTTTAATCTGTTTAGCGGTTTTTAGCAAGCTTGGGTTTTAGGGAACGGTAATGCCAGCCCAATGCCCAGCCCTCCTTCTTTACCTGGGTTTGGGACCGCCAGTAACTCTAGAAGAGCTACAGGTGGAGTTAATGAGACATACTAACCATTAAGTATAGTGTTCAAAAAGTCAAAATAAAGGGGTATGCATAATGGAATACTGTAACTCAATATCTAGAGGAAACAGTAAATGCATTTAGGCCACTATGACCAATAGTGAGTCGCATAATTTAGGTTCCTTTCGAGTTAAACTAAAACACCAAGCTTATATTACAGTCATAGTTATCTTTGAACCATTTGGTTAAAATCCGATAATCTATACATTTTTCCAAATTTACTACTTTTCTTGGTGCTGTTTCCTTGTTTCAAAATCAGTGATGAATATTTGTTCTTGTGTACCTGTTTATTTATCTTATATTGTGTCTGAACGTATTTATTTTTTTACCAATGCATTACTTAGCCAATGGATCCAAATAACCACCAGCTTATTCAACAGATAAGTATTTGTTATTTCCAATATATAAACACGGCGTCAAAGAATAATCATTAGTATTACTGAATGTCCACAACAGGGAACTGCAAACCCTCTTTGATAATACGAATTGTTATTATGTTTACTTATTTGTCCAAAAAAAACTCAAACTTCAGTTAAACTTACTTCATCGGTGGATGAGGAATCAACTAGCTAGTTAGTTAGTATAAAGCTGAACGCCTTTATGGTCTGACTAACTGATAATGTATTTCGGGTTAATTATTTATTTTTTCTTAATTTGTGGATTTCATCATTATTAGTAATATTAATAGTAGTATTAATGAGAATTATTTTAATCAGAGATAAATGAGCATGATAAAAAGCAAATGATCAAACGAATTGTCCAGAGTGAAATAACCTGAGTTTGACCTTAACCAAGTGGTTTTATTATATTTTTTGTACAACAGAGATTTTGTTTCTTCACGCACAAACACACACCCAGAATTGTAACTATTATTCTTGTTCTTTCTCTTCTATTTTTCTTTCTATATAAAGTAAACTAGTTAACTATGATTCATTTACTTGGTGAGTTAAATTTGTTCTTGCCATGTTGTTTTCTTTCGTGAACTGAGTCTATCAAATGGACAGACATCGAAAATATGATAGCTTTGTACATGTATTTCGTTCCGAATTCAGACTACCCATCAGAGAAGACTTACTATCCAATATGTGTTTTTAGTTGATAAATTGCCTTTGATGTATACAGGATTCTCGACAAAATGTCTAAATAAGTTATAGTAATACAATAATGACTGGCTTTAAATAATAACTCGAAATTCTGGTATAATGCTGTAATCCATGTAGTAGCCACTGAACTCGGGAATAAAACTGTAACTTATAGACGATAATGCTATACTGTAAGTAAAATGTGTTAGTAGCCGTTAACAGATCCTCTAAAAATATCTAGATACCTTGCATATTTTTAAAATGCCTCGACAAATCAACGTAATTTAGTAACTACCCAAATAATTTTGGGTGACAAAGGATTTTGTATCGTGTGTTTATTAAATTATTATCCACTTTTGTTCACATATTTTGACATGTTTCCAGAAGCTTCAACGATCTCAAGGTTACACATGAACTTACACAGAACCTTATCTTTTTGTACATATATCAGCACTCATGGTGAAGTTCCTTCCGTACTTCCCTCAAATTTTTGTTTTCGTTTGAGGCGTAGAAGACTTGTGAGAACCATGAAATGGTTAGGAAGGTGCTTATTAAGCGCTAATGTGCAAAAAATGTCAGAATGTATTTGGAAATATGGACTAATCGATTGTAACTGGGTGGTCTAAAGGTATATTGATCACGGATTGTTATGTTTTCAGTTAGATGTGACATGCATGGGTCCTAATTGGCTTAGTACGTCCGCAATACGATACAGGTAAATTACCTAGGATAGCCGAATTCTGTCTGATTCCCTCGATAGCTTCAATCGAATACCACGATTTGTTCCTTCCCAGCCCACAGCTACTCCAAAAGACTAGACATGTAAGGAGATTATATTGTAGAGCCAAAATACATCAGACGAGACTAGCAAATAACGTTTATATATAATTAGGATGAGCTTGTACTTTCCCGTTGATATGTAATGGACTGAAACTGGTCAGTCTCTGTTGCTTTATGTACTTCCTGAGCAGATTGCCTCGATATAGCTGTTAATCACAAGTATTATTTACTCTAGATTGTGACTGGCAAGCTGACGAGTCCCGAATGGGACGAAACGTGCGTCTTGAATTCCATTTGCCAGTCACAATCCAACCTAAATGATAACTGGTTATGTTCAGTAATTAGATTTAAGTGATACTTATTTAGTCCCACGTATTGCATCACAAGTAGTTCGTTGAAAATATCTGTAACTGTGATACCGGGTAGTGATATAGTTTCCAATCCCATCAAGAGTATAAATGACCTTTATACTGTAGACAGGCTATGATGACAAAAGCCAATCACAGTACGAAGTCTAGGCCCAGTCGTTTTCGCTGATTAGTTGCCAAACGTAGAGAGTGCCACTTACTGACTTGACACTCAATCATTTCATATACTCATTTCATGACAGGAAAAAAACGTGATTGGTGTATTTAAGTGGAATTTCAATTAATATTTGTATTTTAACACTATTTTTTTCTTTACTTGATTGATTTTTTAAGAATTTTTGTATTTTAAGTTGACCGACTGATTGTACATTAGTAGATAATGTTTATTTATGGTAGCAATTTATGTGACCTAGTCATTGTTAATTGAATGCTTCGTAGTGAGTGTGTTATCGATCATTTGTTCATCAGAGTGCTCTTACTTAATGTGAAAACATATAAATTGATAAATCTCTTTATTGAATTTAGATCAATCAATATATTGCTTTTCTTTTGTAATGTAACTACTTCGTGCATACACATAAATACATGAATATACATATATACATGCGTACATGAACTGAAAAATTAAAACTAAATCTATCTATTAGAAAATATATGTTTTTAAGGGAGTTCTAATAAATAATCTAGGTCAATTAAAGTGATTTTACTCATATACATCATCAGTTAAATTATTTCAGGACGATAGTGTAATATTTTTACTATCAAATCACTAATTTTCCAATACATTTTAAAATACTGATTATATTAGAATTTAGAGTTAGAATGTATTACTTGAATTCATAATAAATGAAATGTATTGAATTCATTTACCAGGAATATATTTATGTACATGAATTCGCGTCACACTCTAAGTGTACTGGTTGTAATACTATCCTGTCGCCCAAACATAAATTAATGTAATGGGTTTGAGTGTCGAACACCTTAATCATTGAGCGTCTGTTGAGATACTCTAATTTACGGTGGATTATTACTGGTACGGAGTTAAACATTTAGTTGTTTGACCCTCACTCCCGAACTTCAAGTCTAAGGCAAGTTACTAAATATCTTCTCTTGACGTTTTTGGCAAAATATCATACCGCTTGGCTATTGGAATGTAGTAAATCAATAATGACTGAATTCTAGTTTATCCGTATCCTAAGACTATTTTAATTACTTGACAATATGCCGAATATCTAAATCCTATTTAGGCGTAACCGTGAAAGCATTCATGCTCTAAACTGGTGTGTATGTATGCCTGGCTTTATTATGCACTGCAGTGAAATGGTATTTTGCAGGAGTTTCAGCATTTCTCAATACGGTCAGTCATTAAGTGACAGGGTTTTGAATGTCTTTGGTAGAATGAATTTATATGGGATTAAAAACAAGCCAAACAATAATGAATATTATAAATGAAGACTTATTTTTGACTGGCACTAATCATTACATTTTATTGTGTGTTTTTAAGATAGTGTATTTAACTTTCTATGGAGGGGGGGCATATTTGTGATACGAATAACGGGCTACTAAACTGTTAGTACACTTCAGACACGTTCACAAATTTCTATGTGGACCGGTGGTTAAGACGTTCCACTTTCAGCCAGTACTCAAAACTAGTTTTAAATGTTTTGGTTTGAGCAACTAGCTTGTATCATCAATCTTCATACTAAGAGAGAGGCTAAAACCCAAAATACCCGAGAATATATCTAGTAAAGGAGTCAATGAAATAGTTGGGATTTCTAAGCGCAAATTCCAATATATAAATGAAGATTTTAATGAACCTCCCATTCTTTAGTCTAACCTCGATATTACGGTCGTTCTCAAGCATGATTAAATCATGATGAATACCAAATGGTGTGAAACAAGCGTTCTGAATTTCACTTGTCAATTACAGTCCAACTTTAATCACAATTTAATTTTTTTCTGGTGTTTGTGAACAGTGAAATGTTTTTCATAAAGCAGAAGTATTTTTAAGTTCATTCTTTGTGAGGTTTACTACTAAATAAATGGAAAATCGGTGTGTAGTTATTAATACCTAAGTCTTTCATGCTAATAGTTTCATTTTTTCGATAATATAGTGAATATTATTTTTCATACAAATAATGTCAGTAGTATATATTTTCTAGTGAATGATAATTGGTTTAATATTCATATAATTAATGAAATTGTTAATATATTTTTTGTGCACTTGTTTAAACATTTTGACCTTCAATATTCATACATTTTTGTGCTTTTATATGGGGATGTGACAAACCTTAATACAGTTTTTAAATGTTTGGGCCGCTGGTCAAACAGCATAAGTCGGCCGAATATACGTCAACTTCTTATTATTTATCCCGTCAGTTTGTGTGCTTGTTCGGCTATCACTCATTCTTTATTCTTTTGTATGTTATTCCATCTCTACATATTTATGTATATGTGCACCATACATACAAGAATTCATGTTCAAAAGAAGTAAACCTACATACAAACAACTATGGCGACCAATTTTACGATATAGCTGCTTTAGATAATGATTCATTTACAAACTCAAGTTTCTGAATAAAGAAAGCTGTGTCTTATACGGCTGGATTTATGACTTGTGTGTATTCATGTGTAAGAAACAGCGAAGAGGCTTGGTAACACTTATACATGTTAATGAATATTCCATTATCGAGTGTTTGAATATTTATCCCCCCCCCCACTCCAGTGATGTAGGATTCATTGACCGAACGGTCGTGCAATCACGAAGGTGGAGATTAACTAGGTCTACAATAAGCACCACATAGTAAGCATAATTTCATGATAGACTGTATTGTTTTGGTGACAGGTGCAGCAATAAAATACCACTTCGTAACTTGCATCACGAATTGATAGTGGCTAGAAGACCATCGAATATCAAGCGGAAGGTGGATAACCGTCTTTCATACTATGGAACTCCTCGGCAATTCTCCTCTACGATCGAATATAATATATCTGAGCCTTCCAGAAAGCATTCAACCCCCAGATCACTTAGTCGATATCCATTGGTTTATACTGCTAATCCACGTCAATATACAACACTGAGCGGCCATTAGGGAATATCATTGGTTGGAAACTGTCATACTGTAATATGGTTGACCTCCACTGACCACAGTGTCTCTATAGAATCCGAAATATTATCTCTATATACGATCAGTCTGTTTAATTGACTCGGCATCGCTTGCATTATGTTTTGATGTCAGGTGGTTGATAGTAGTCTGCAGCAAACCCTGTTTGATCCAAGTTTCGTGCTAGTATGAAGTACCTAAAATCTTTAAGTGATGTGCTTTTTATGATATATGAACACACATTGTTTAGCTTCACAGTCCGAAACGTTACCACTCAGCTACTTGGTCTATAACTGGTGTACTGTAGGACCAAGATAAATATATTGCTTTACCGAGTGGTGATCAGTGTCTTATTTGCCAGGTCCTTAGTGTTGACACGGGTTCGAATAGCACATTGATCAGTTTTTCTGTGATCTCATATACAGTTATGCTGATGAGTCCCAACCCATTCGAAACCTAGGTGAAGCAGGGTTTGTTGCTGACTATCTCCAACCATCTAACACTGTTAAAGATTTTTATGAAGAAACTATCAATTTGTTTAAATAGACGTTATGTGTTATTAAACTGTTTACAAATAATTAAGTCTATCCTAATAAAGATGATTGAGTAAAGAAAGTTGTTGTTGTTTTAGTTTAATACCTCTAAATTTCGTAAACTACCTGAGATGAAAAAGTATTCGTCAACATTACCATTTATTGGTGAATTTAGTAGAATTTCTCTAGCTGAATGAGTTCAAAGATAGGACATTAAATTGAACGCGATTGGCCAACGAGCGAATGACAACTTTACTACTTAAATACTAACTGAATTCAAATTTTCCTACAAGTCAGTTAGTCAGTTACAACGTAAAACTTGGCACTTGCTTGCATCACTTCAAGTTGCCATACCCTAATTATCAGATAGAGATTAAATTATCGGATCAAATCCCAGAGTAGGGGAGGTAGTAACAGAGTTAGTATTAATGGAAAGGAATATAGATCGGAGATAAGATTTAAGAAAATATTATTCAGTAAAAAGAAAATTACGATAGGTTTAGAAACTTAGACTTTGGAGGAAGACAAGGAGTGGATGCACCTGCGCCACTGCGAACGATTTTGAGCCATATCACCCAAAGTCTTTAACCATTTGTGACTATCATCACGCGAACTCCAAATAGGTAATCTGCACCTATTAACATGGCTCAGCCTAACTGTCAATGACTTCATGGACTGGTACCTTCTTTTGGTTTGGCAGCACCTAGCTTTCGTCCAGCCTACTGCCACACCAGACAGCATTGCTCGTCGAGGTAGGCAGTGATCAGGCATATGTAACACATGTCCTAACCATGTCCCAAACATCCTTTCATGTTTAAAGTAGTCAAAAGATTCTGCATTTTACTAGAATCTTCACTCAAGAGAACTATATCATCTGCATATTCTAAGTCGGTAAGTTTATCTCCTGGAAGGAGGTCAACCTCGGCGAAGTCAGACGATGACAATGTTAGCTCTGAAAGTATGTCAATAATAAAATTAAATGAAAATAGGGAAAGCGGACAATCTTGACGAACACCACTTGAGGTAATCAGTTCGGACGACAATCCGCCATAAGCCCTGACTCGACACGTGGTGTTCGAGTAGAGAGCTTGTATAAGGTTAATGTACTTCTCTGGTACGCCTTTCAATAACAAACATTGCCACATAATCTCACGATCGATGGAGTCAAACGCCGCCTTAAGGTCAAGGAATACGGCTACTGTTTGGTGTCTAAAAGTGTGCCTATGTTCCTTAACCTGTCGGAGTGTGAATATTTAGTCTATACACCTACGTCCAGATCTGGAACCACCTTGGTTTCCTCGAGTTTCCTCTTCACGAGCTTTAGTCTGACGTCGAAGTATTATTGAAGCCAGTATTTTAGACACCATATTCGTTAAGTTGAATACTCGGTAATTGTCACAAAAGGACTTCTGTCCTTTCTTATAGATTGGGATGATTAGTGTTTGAGACCAGTCAGACAGAATTACATCTTCCCAGATCCTAGCCAAGTTCTCGGTTAATCTCGCTGCTAAAACTGGACCACCATCCTTAAATATCTCAGGGATTAACCCATCAGTTCCTGCTGCTCTTGCCCGCTTTGGATTTCCTATAGTCTTCTTAACCTCACTGTAACTTGGAGGGCCGATATTAATTTGCGATTCAGATTGCTTGGGAATGGTGGGCAACTGGGATGAGGCTGAGGGCCAGTTGAACTGTTCCCTAAAATGTCCTGCCCATCAGTCCAACCTTCGGGATTGACACTGAATAATGGTCCCATCTTTTTCTGAGATAGTTTCACTTACAGTCAGACTTCTAATACCCGCTTCCTTGATAAGTCTGAACAGTTGCGTACTGTTACCTATTGCTGCTGCCTTTTCCATCCCTTTAGCTTTCGCCACCCACCACTGCTCACGATCATTCCGTAAGCTTTTAACCAGTTTGTGTTTAATTTGCCTTCGCTCTTTATCGTGTTCAGAACCGGACGGGATGTGTTTCCGAGCATCTATCAGTTCAGTAGATGCAGCTGAAATCCACTGAGTTTTCTTAACCTTTTGGTCTAGTTTACTAGTAGATATTACTGCTGTTTCAAGAGCTTTTGGATATCATTCCAAGCTGACTCGGGTTGGGTATCGCTTAAACAGTAGACTAACTGGTTTTCTAGTTTTTCCTGAAATGTATTCTTGACTTTTTCATTATTAAGTTGAACTCTGAGGGGAGTCCTTGCCGTGGATCTTTTACGTCCAGTGAGACGCAGACTAATACTCGCTAATACTATAGCATGGTCTGTGTCCAAAGATATTCTCCAAAATGAGCGGCAGTCTTCTGTCGAGTCTCTCCAACGGTGGTCTAGTTGAGTCCAGCGTTGAGTTGACTGTGGAGGTCGCCATGTCGACTGATGTCTTTCGTTATGCTTAAAGTTGGTGCTTGCTGGAAATCGATGGTTATCTGGGCACAGTCGTAGTAAACGATTGCCATTATCTGTTCGTTGGGCCTCGACACTATAGGATCCACCTAGATGCCTTTCAGTTTTTCCTAATCTACCTACTTGGGCATTAAAATCACCGGCCACTATCACTACATCAGTGCGCTCGTTTTTACGAAGATCGAAAGGCTTTCTGTATAATTCATCTTTTACTTCATCTGAGCTGCAATCAGTGGAGGCGTAGACAGAGACAACGAAAAGGCAACAGCGTGAGTCATTATCTGTCCAAGTTCTTACCGTCCCGTTTAGACGGACGGAGCATAAGCGACTGTCTATGGGAATCCAGCCAAAGAGAGCCTGTCTAATTTTTGGACTTAGTGCTATACTTACACTAGCAAGGCCTCGAGTGATAGCGGTGGGGTCTCTGGAAACACGAAGGGTGGACCGGGCCTGTTCTTTATTTTGGCAAGGTGAGGTCAAATGAATGATTGTACTTGGATCCTGTATACGCGTTTCGGAGACGCAGCAAACATCGATGGACCGAGAATCTAGGGTCACAGCTAGAGAGGCTTGTTGTCCTATTTGACCTAGGGTTCGAACGTCTAAAGCTCTGATATATAGTTTAGTGCGAGGTTTCAGGAGACCAGAAATAACGTTTCGTGAACTCGAACTATTAACATTGGAGGCATGAGGCGATAAAGTTAGGCTAGAAGGGTTAATCGTGGGGATAAGACAGTTATTAAGAGTTGATGGTGGGATTTGATCTCGAACAAGATGATCTCTTGTGCTGTTAGAGGTATGAGGGCGGTTGTCACTTCTTGGCTGCCCACACCATGGAAGGATATTACTTCTTGAGGTACCTAAAAAGGAAACTGGATTAGTATTGGCCATAGTGACCTGGAAGCGCGATCGCAGAGCCCAAGGGGTAACTACTTGAGGCTGATCACGCACGACCTTGTTATGGTAAATTTTCAAAGTGTTAGCTCTGTTCTTTAGAGGGCCTTACTGCCGGAGACGGAAATCCGGAGGGTAAATTGTGGTGTGATATTTTCAGGGCTGCCCTTTTCTAACCCCTTCCTTCCGTCAAGAAGGCAGTATCGCTGCAGATGCTAGTTATCCAAGGGAAACACCTTACTGCTGTCACACCTCGCTGCAGTCAGCAGTACGACTTCACTCTCAGATCTTAGGTTACTACATTTAGTTTTGTCTCTCTCCTACAGACCTGCCTGGCATGGTAGGACCTAGAGGAACATGCGTTCCAGTCGATATAGCCCGGCTGGGTCATCACGATAGGCAAGCCCGACCACCACATCAACGTAGCAGCTAAGGTCGACTATAAACATAAGGATGAAAAATATCAACAAATTAGCATTATATTAAGGTAACTAGTCAATTTTACATCAATTTTTTTTAACCTTCCAACAGTTAGATGAAGGGAATAGCCTAATAATCATTAGAGTCACCGTTGATACTATCTAGTAAGTGTATATTTTGTATTTCATTTCACAGACTGACGTAACTCGACAATTATTGGAAGTCAAATAGAACTGGATAACTTTTATATTTCTAATATCAAATTTTAGAAATGAGTAATTTGATGTGTATTTGAAGTAGGTACTAAAGTTGTCCAGAACAAAATGGAAACTTTACAATTATGCCATCTAGTTCAGAGAATCCAGTGCCATTAATATGCTGACATTAAACGATTTATTTCATTCGTTAGCCTGTGTTATCCAATTGTATTTAAAAAAGAGAAATCTGATTATTGTCAGTACTGTGATAATAAATACATAAAACGAAAAATTTAATTCATTCTATCCCTACGATACGGGTCATTTTTCCGGAAGTAAATAATTTAAATCAACATTTTTTCCACTGTTTATTTCTTTATTTAGTCAATTATCTAGCATTATAAACAAGTACAGTTCTTACCTCTTTTCTCACTCACTCTCTCTATTGACCCACCTTTTCTACCTACACTCTCTACTAGATTTCTTTCATCTCTTAATTTTTCATCCTTCTATTTTATAATTAGTGTAAATTTTCACTTAGTCTTGAAGCTTGTTTGCATACACATTGCATTCATTCAGTTGTCTGTTTACAAAAATTAATTACTAATGTTTACAAATATTGCATAAAAGTGTATGTGTGTACTAAATGTATTTCTATATATTGCTGTATGTCTGTATATCACTCATAAAGAATGTATGCCAAAAACCTCTGAGATATTGGGAACTAGCTAAAATAAAAATTGCCAGCAGTAACAGTGAGTGAATGAGTTGTTTTGTTTCATGTATAACTTGGATTTTTGTGTTGATAATTAATACAGAAGATGTACATTTTATGTTGGAAATATGTTTTTCCATCGACTCTTACAAACAAGCTGTTAGTAAACCCCACCACCCACCCACAAGTAAATCAATTCATCAATAAAAAATGCGTACCAGTGACTGTCAGTTTTAATTATTCACATAATTACTAAGAGATGTAACATATACATTGATGAGTTTGTCCTGATGACAATTTTTTGATGAAGTTCAATGAATGATGTTGTGCTTAAAAGTTATCTAAGTGCAGATTAATTAGACATATTGGCTGATCAATAACTGTAGATATACTGAAGCATTTTATGTAGTGAAAACTATCCTCAAATTGCAGAAATCCTCTACAAAACACCAAACCTAACGATAATATAAATACTAATAGTTCAGTCAGTAGCGATTAATTTCGACATGAAATATCGTTGCTCCTCAAGTCACTGATGTTAGAAGTGGGCCAATAATTAACCGATGTTGTTAGACGAGGCTCATGCTCTATAATGTTTAAGGAACGTAGTTTGAAAGCGGATTAAAAAATCTCGAAACAGTTGGTGCAGTGGTACAGTAGTTAGGAATTTTGGCTTTCAATCAGTAAGCCAGTTTGCAATTCAGTTTGGACGAACTGGTAGTATCAGTAGCCCTCATATTTGAAGTAAAGTAAACTCATATGTAATTGGCAAATGAATCAAACTTAAGACCAGGGTTCTATGTTAGCCTCAATATCTTAAGGTCATGGGTTCGAATCTACGCAGAGTTATGAGCGCATATATTAGTGAATAGTTTCATACTAGGATAGAATAATTATTTAGTGTTCTTTTCGTAAGAGTGACGTTTAGGAGAGTGCTAGTTTTGTGTTCGAACGCAATTTCAAGGCCACAGCACATAACTTAGATAAACATGTTAATTATCGACAGTATGAATTACACTTGATAACTGATAATACAACATACAACCTCAGCACTCAAACGCCTTGAATCATTCAAAATTGCAAATTACAAGACTAAAAGAGAAAGAAGGAACGTTTACTCTAATAAGTGTTAAATATGTACAAAATACGGAGCTATTTATAGTTTTCTATGAAAATGGGATCAGCATTACAACTTATCCAATCCACAAGCAGCAGTTTTCAGTTATTATCCAATCAAATTTCTCCACATCAGAATTCCGGAAAGTCCTGTCGAACAGTGATTGGATGGAATGCTTTCGACCCCTTAGAGGTTTTTAAAGGTTTCTTTTTAGCCTTCCCTACATCTCCCTCTCCTTAGAGTTTCTTATGTATGATATTCTGTTTGGATCCACTTGTAGCTTGGTCACTGTATTACATTTATAATTCATCACCCGTGATGGTTAAGTTGTTTTAGTTTTACATTTCCTATGTCTTTCGTTTCTCTTCTCATTAGAATTCATTTGTAAGGTGTCCACGAGTATTTCATATGGAAGTTGGTCTTGTGTGGTCATTGTTTTATCATCCTTGCACATTCGACTGACATATCTTGTACATGCACCAACACTTTCTGGAACTAGGTATAATACTTTGGCAATTCTCGGTTTGATAAAACTGACTTCCCATTTTCCTTCATCTTAAAACGACTTGATGAATACCTTTTGGCCCACTTGTAAGAAGCGAGTAGTCGTTCAATGTTTCTCGTTTGTAGGTTTATCTATTTTCTTGGATGGTAACATATTTTCCAAGATGGTTTGAAATTTCCTCTTGAACATCCACTCTACTGAGACTTTCTGTCTGACATGGCAGGGTTGCGAGTAACTCGATAGGTCGTTAGTTATTTATTTATCAAAATATTTGTCCAAATATCATCTCCTTTGTCTTGAATCAGTTTTCTCTTCAATGTATCAAGTAATCTTTCAGCTGACGCTATGACTGTGAGATCATACTGCAGCGATCGTAAGTGCGTAACGCCATTTTAGCTACAGGACTGTTTGAATGCTGGTAACATGAGTCGGGTGAAATTATCCGCTACCAAAATTTCTGGTACTCCAAAACGAGCAGACAACCCCTACAGTTGTCTGATTATGAACTCTGGTGTTATGCTTGGCACAGCGTACATTCCTGGGAATTTCGTAAAGTCTTCCATAGAGACTAAATAATTTCTACTCTGTATCGATCCAGAAAAATCCTCGTGTATTCTTTGTCAGGGATCATTCAGTTTCCATCAATGCTGAGGTTCAGATTAAATCTGATTCGTTGGGTCTTGAAGATAAGACCAACAGTTATTACATTTCTCATTTATATAACGGTCCATCGACAGTCAGTACGCTTAACTTTGTGCTAGTGATATCATTTTACTCAATCCTGGATGCTCGCTATGAATCTGTTTCAGGACTTGATGCTTAGGAATTCTGGAGATAATAATGCGATGTCCGAACGTGATGCATTAATCAGAAATTATCATGGAGTCTCACCGACGAAAGCAATGCAGAAGTTCTCTTTGGAGTCGAGGTGCATACAACCACGAACAATTTTCAAGGCGTTGTGCTATTCACTAGTTTCTCTAATTGCTTCGAAAGTGACCAGCAGTCCATAAACAGCACCTTCCAATACTGTGTGAACTCCCGCCCCATCTTCTACGGCGCCACAAGTGCCTCATCTCGTTTTTCATGAAAGCCGACTACTCTTGAAAAGGCGTCTGCTTGTCTGAATTCCGTTTTCGATTGGCATTTTATCTTAAATTCGTAGTACAGCAGCGTAGTTATCCTACTTTGTAGACGGTTTGTTGCGTATACGTAGATGGCAATTTTGGATCCAAAATCCTTCTGTAACGGTTTGTGGTTTGTTAATAACACTAACCGTCGGCCGAAGAGCATTCTGTGGAACTTTATCACTGTGAAGATGATGGAAATAGCTCCCCTCTTTATCCCATTCTGTTATTCTGAGTGATCGTAAAGTTTGCGAAATTGCCTTCTCAAATCTATCGGGATAGACATGTAAAATCACTGCTCCAACTCCTTAGTGTGAGGCGTCTACTACAACCACAATAGGTAGGACTAGGTCTTAGTGTGTAAGCAGAAGGTTTGACGACAGGAGCTGTCAGTTATTCCTAGCATTCTGTTGGCCAGGTCCATTTGGTATTCCTTGTCAGTAAATGACTCAGAGGGGATGGGGGGGTGGCGCAGACGAAGTAGGTTTAAAAGAAAAACTCTATAATGGCCGACCATCGTAAGGTTGACACATACAATTCAAGTCTAACTGCTATTAGTTTTTGTGTTATGTACTTTATATGACTGGCAGAGAACTAATCAACTTCCAGCTGAGGAGGAATTTAGGAAAAGACGCTGGAGGTGGATTGGACACACATTGAGGAAACCATCAAACTGTGTCTCAAGACAAGCACTAACTTGGAATCCTAAAGGCCAAAGGAAAAGAGGAAGACCCAGGAACACATTTCGTCGGGAATTAGAGACAGACATGAAGAGAATGAAGAGCACTTGGGAAGAGCTGGAAAGAAAAGCCCAGAACAGAGTTGGTTGGAGAATGCTGGTCGTCGGCCTATGCTTCACATGGGGTAACAGACATTCATTGATTGATTGACTTTATATGACATTGTTAACTCACGAAATTGTAGTTATGCTTGTCTATTTACTCGTCTACATGCAACATAAAGCTTTCTTGAAAACCTAATTTTTTGTCGTATTCGAGTGTAGAACTATTATTCATTGAACTGTTGTTGTGTATTAACCATTTGATTTATCTAGTTAGCATAGATTCAGCTATTTATTAGAAGAATATTCCAAAGGATCATGTATCTAAAATAGTTCTATTCTATTAACAAATCGTAAAAGTGGGTGGTCCGTTGTTTTTTTTCAGTTAATTGAGAACTTGGTGACATTATACTCACTATTTATTTTTCAAAACTTTCAATATATCCAAATACTTTTGTCTTTATAGACTGGAAACCCAAAACTTAGATGATTAATTGATTTTTAGTGGTACACTCTTCGAAAATTAACTCCCACTTTAGATTTATTTCAAAATCGTAGTTATTAATACATGTAACATTTATTGGAACTCTAAATCCATATATATATATATATATATATATATATATATATATATATATATATATATATATATAATTACGAAGTTTTTCAATTACTCTTTTTAGCATTTACATGAATTTGTCGCCTATCCAGAATTATTAACACTACCAATTGATCAGTTAAGTATCTGCATATTAAAAGGCATAGCAATGATACACTCATTGATTCAATGCACTCTGCTAGTGCCAAAAGAACTGTACATGTTGGAAAAAGATCAGTCACTGCAGGGAATACGCAGTGGTGATTTTCATGTTGATTATAACAATAATAATGATGAAAATGGAAACAGGATTCAAAAACTAGAAGAAAATAATGGTAAGTTTATTTTTGTGTATTTTATTTCATCCATTTTCATTTGGCCATATTAAATTGAGTTAATATTATTTGGTGCGTTCTATGTTATGCTCGGAGAGGATGTTTTTTGAAGTCTCTTGCCAGATTATAGTTTTTGGAAGCATGCATCACAGTTTGACCCTATCTAAACAAATCATCGTAAATCAGGGAACGTCGTATTAATAAGCTAATAGACAGTGCGCATCCACGACCTCATCGTAGATAGTACCCAAACTGTTGAGGCGTCATGACGAATACTAATTCACACTCGACGGGAATAAGCTTCACTAATCATGGCTTCTCGGTTGGACGAACAGTCAAATCAACCACTTGTGATTAACATGTTCTATCGTGTAAGTTGAAGTGTTAACATTTGGCTAATATATCTGTAGTAGAGTTGAATAGGTTTATTGGTGCTTGTACTTAAGCTGTTGTGGAGGATGATATTGTCTCGAAAGCTTCAGGATCAAGCCATTCGACACAAAGAATGCAACAGCATTAAAACAGTTGATTTTTCCTAAATTACTGATCTGACAGTGTAATAATGTTGTTCAAATCACTATCAAGAAGAACATGAACACTTTTTTGTGATAAATAAACATATGGATATTACAAACTTCAATAATAATGAATATTTATTGAATTTTACACGACCCTAATAATGTGGCCTAATGCATTTTACCACTAAATTTATTGTAGTTGAAATGATACCATTCACTAGAAATGAGAATATATCCAGATGATATAACATTTTTGAATTCCATTTGTAACTACTTTCAAATTATAGAAGGAATACGGCTCTGCACTAAGCTAATAACTCCCAGCTTAAACTTCGGTAGCACCAAACGAGACCATTTCCTATCCCTCTTCCTCCCTAAACGCTAACTGGAGATAGAAGTCGAAGATTTTCCAAAAGATGTATTCTATCAACGAATGAAATAAATTTGAAGTATAACTCACTCATATTAATATATTCACAACGCCTTTGAAGATAAAACATTATAGCATGTTGAAACAGAAGCGTACAGTTAGGTCAACAGTGTCATCGTAAGTTGAAGTAACAAGAAACTAACAATTTTCGGCTCTAATTTACATAAAGTGAAATGAAAAGAAGGGCTTTTACAAATTATTTTGAAGATCTAGCTTCTCTGACATCAAGGCAATAAAATTTTCGGAGGTATTTATTGAACTAGCGTTTCGCATGCATAGCATTCCCAGTAAACCAACATTTATTTCGTAATCAACCATTTGTAATTATTTCATTACTTTTAGCGTCTATGAATACGTATAAATAATAATAAATTATACATGATTAAATGAATAAAGGATTATGCAGTTTAATGTTTAAATCTTTTAATACCCCTATTGTCATTTCACTGTTACTATTTTGTGATGAATCATTCATTCGCATTCCGCCATGTATGTACTTGGGAACAGATTCACTACTAGTATGCAAATATTTCGCATTGTTGTAATTTTTTTGACCTATTTCTATTAAGTCTCTTAAGTCACTCAAAATAAACGTAATAAATAAATGATATTGTTACTAGTGTATCTTCTATTATTTCTAGCCTTAGGCTAATTGGCTCATTACTCTGCATATAATTTCAATTTTTATTAAATTTATTCATTTAGTTTAGCCCAAATGTCTACTGTCTTCCATCTCGCATTAAAATAAATGATATAAAACAAAAATATCTGAAATATAAGACCTAATATTTCTAAACTAGGCTGAAGTTACTTATAATGTTTTGAATGCTGATTAAATGTGTCAAGTACAGCCTTTTCGCCCAATTTTCAGTTCATTTGGTAGGTGAGAGCTACATATTACAGAGTAATTTTTAACATACATTTCACTTCAAGTCTTTTATTATATTTGTGTTTTTTATCTGACATTTCGGACTTCACTACACCAACATGTACATAACCAACAGCTGAGAATGACCCCAGTAGCTTGAAATAAAATTTTTGTTTTAAATCACACCCACTTACAAAATGAACGAGAAGTGCTGGTGTTAACATATTTATTTAGTACTGAAAACGTTCCGGATAACCTCGCCGCGAAATTATTCTTGGGTTCATCTAATTACACAATTTGACGAAGTTATGACATATTAGAGTGATGTTGACTTACATTTCCAAAATCTTACTCCAAAATAAAATTAGGAACACAGTACTGTTTTCGTATTTCATATAGCAAAGAATGTCGAACGCGTTTTTTTTGGGTAACTTAATCGTTCAAAGGGTTGGCATAATGGTAATCCATCTTAGTGAATACTCCTAATTATTATTAACTGATTTGAATTCGTCTGTTGGATTTTATAATATTCAATGGGTTACTGGTGGTTAGAGTCAGTTGACTAGAAGTCTAAGTTTAGCTGTTTGTATTTGTCGCAGATTGATGTTGGTTGCGTACCAGTGAAAACGATGGAATACTGGACAACTATTTCGTCCCAGTAAGGAACTATACAATAGTCCTCACTCTCGATTTCGCCATGGAATCGAACCCGGGTCCTTTAGGTTTTGAGGATGCGTAACCACTAGGATTCCCACTTCTGTTAATTTGTGTGATAATGCAGCGATCATTCATTATCATTAGTGATAACTGTCTCACTTCCGAAAGTCTGAACTTCGCCAGTAATGACTTTTCACTTGGACTTTAGGAACATTCCAGAGTTAATCACTAGTGAACTGACTTACTTATTTACGCTCTTTATCCCTCACAGAGTAGCATAGGCCACTCACCAATATTCTCGATTGAACTGTGTCCTGAGTTATCCTTTCCAGCTGTTTCCAGTTGCTATTCATCCTTTTGCTATCTGTTTCCAATTATCGACTCTGTGTGTTCTTTGGCCTTTCATTTTTCTGTTTCCTAACAGGATTCCATGTTAATGCTTGTCTCGTGATGCAGTCTGATGATTTTCTCAATGTATGTCCTATCCATTTCCAACGTTTTTTCCTAATTTCCTCTTCGACTGGAAGTTAGTTTATTTTCTTCCAGAATTGTCTTCCAGAATTGAAGAGTCTGACTTTGAGGTTGGTTGACAGTTGTTTTGAGTCCCATATGTTCTTCAAGTGTAGGAATGTTGTGCTTGCTTTGCTAATCTCTGTTTTTACATGTGCATCGGATCCTCTTTGTTCATGGATGATGCTTCCCAGGTGAGTGAAAGTATCCACTTCTTCTAGAGTTTATCCATCAATTTGAATTGGGTTGGTATTCCCTGTGTTATATTTGAGGATCGTGCTCTTTCCCTTATGTATATTGAGGCCTACTGATGCTGAGGTACACAACTAAGTGACTGTAGGTCATAGTAATAAACAATATACTAAGAGTAAATACACTAAACGGGAGGACTGAGTAGGAGGAACATAACAATCGTAGAAATGAAATGTCTTCATTACTCATGACCAAAATAATCAAAATAGTCCTCTAAAATACATTTCGTTACTTTTCTTTAATCGCCCGGCGTAACAGATAGCCATCTTGATTTCTTTTATCGTCAGTAAAGTGACATCTATCGGAAGATTTATTGTTGCCGCTTCGATGTCTGGTGGGTTTAGTGGATATGGCCTATTTAAGGGTTCCTCGAAGTGCTCTATCCATCTATTCCTTTGTTCTTGAATCTTGGTTATTGGTTTGCCTTTTTTGTTCTTGACCGGTCGGTCTGCTTTACCATATTTGCCTGCTAATTTCTCCGTTGTGTTATATAGCTGTTTCATATTTCCTTCTCTTACAGCTTTTTCCACTGTCGTTGCAAGGCCTTCGATGTATTTCCGTTTGTCGTCTCTAATGCTCTTCTTTACTTGGTTATTTGCTTCAGTGTATTCAGTTCGTATCTTGATTTTCTCTGCTGTTGTTCGGCTGTTGTTGATTTTTGTCTTCTTGTTCCTCCTTTGTTGAATTTTGCTTAGTGTCTCATTAGAGATCCACTCTTAATAATGGTGCTGCTGGCAGCCCAGAACCAGAACCTCCTGACACGTTGAAGTAAGTGCCTCTTTGATTCCTTTTCAGTTATCATTCATAGTAGTTTCTTCTTAGTGAACTGACCATTGTAAATGCATTGATGTGGCTTTGTGGAAATAGGTATTGTTTTTAATTGTTTGTATTCGTCCCAGATCTTAAATATCAGATACATGGTTTTTCCTATATTTTTTTCTGTATTTATTTACGATCGGATCTTTTACACATTACTTTAATTTTAAGACTTCTGCGAGATTTATGTTTTATGGACAAAACTTCTTATACTGCCATTTTCCACATAACCAGCATGGAGAAGGAGACTGTGAGCCACATTCCTTTTGCATACTAGATTCTTTTCTCCCAGTTATTGCGTGAACGTACGGAGGACAACTACCATTCTTAACCATAGAAGTATCGTGTTTCAACTTCACCAATCTCTGGTATTCACTGGTGACTTCTTGCAGAGTGATACTTGGACACTGTTCAAAATCCTGGTTCTGATGTCAGCATCTTCAGGTGATTGTAGGCTGCATACAAATACCGAACACTTAAATTTGTCTTCTGTCATTGATGATAGTTTATAGAGTTCACACTGAAGGTTCACTATACCTGCATGTTTCATCCATTCGTCATCGCCTGCTTTTGATAATTTAAGGCATCCGAGGAGGATGTAGAATAAAGGTGATTGTTCGCCGAAGATATGCGACAGAATCTCTATTGTTGGTTAGCGTTTTTTTAGCAAGGTTGTTGTTTTACGGGATGGGGTTGCTAACCCTATGCCCAGCCCTCCTTCTCTATCCGGGCTTGGGGCCGGCAGCAATCCTAGGAGGCTTCAGGCAGCTCTCTGAGCTAAGATTATTTGTGGTATGCCTCCTGAACCATATTCTATATGTTCACATTCCTTGTTACTATTATTATTTTATTTTATTGAAGTGATTTCTACCAGTGGTGGTGGTGTTAATCTTGCGGTACCATGGTGGTATGGCAACTTGAACCGATGCACACATGTACCAGGTTCTATGTTGATTGTACATACACATACATACATTTGTGGTATCTGTTCTTTGCAGTGTAATTTCTGCAACGGTCTCTAAACTGAGAGCAGTGAAATTACCTGTATTTTTCTATTGTTGCTTTGAAACTAAAATCTCTTGGGTTCTTTGGTAGGATGTAGTTAGTGTGTAGCGTTCATGTTCAGCCGTGCCAAATTTTCGTTGGAGCATTCTGACCTTCGCGGCACCATCATTTTTTTCCAGGTCAACCTTGGACATGTCTTCATACTTCTTAAACCACGAATCAAATGTGTTACTAGTCAACCCATCGAAATGAAGATCATTAATATAGATCATGATGGAATCGGCTTGAGATATGCATGAGTTTTCTGATAGCCCCTTCTGGGTAAGATTCATTTGTTTAGGTTAAGGTTTCTAGTACACGTATCTGGAACTGTTCATAGCGTTTTTCTTGGCTTTCCAGCTAAGGTTTAATTTGTTCAAAGGTAAATGACATTTTGATAAGTCTAACCCGTCGCCAGTGTTATAACTCGAACTTGACAGGGTGACTAGAGCAACAACTTTAGCACTCGAACGCCTTGAACCCTCCTTTTTGCAAATTCAGAAGACAGAAGACGAGAAGACAGGGAACTTTATTCCAGTAAAATGGAGAGTCAGTTCTGTACAAAATAATAGTATATTTATAGTTTTTTGAAACAGCAAAATCAGTATTGTACTCCATCGAGATTCTAAAAGGTTCTATTGATCAGTTATTGGTCGGAATGTCTTCGGCTCCTTCAAGGGTCCTGGAGGCTTTGAAGTTTCTGGGAGCCATCCAAACAACTTTTAATTTGAGTCGGCGAGTTAATTAGCCCCTATCTGCATACATCTCAGATTTGTACGAAACACGAAACGTCAATAGATAATTTCTATGTAATGAGTCCCTTAGATATGTAACTACATTTCAACTTGGTCTCTACAATAGGTACGAAGGGCTAGATAAATATGACATTCGTCCCAAATGAATGATAAATCAATATGTATCATAATTCCTCTTGTAACTGTCGTTCGATAGTACTATTACCACTTTCCATTATGTTAAATGAATTCGGTGAACTTCAATGACAGATTTCACATTTAAGCACTTTTGTCTTTTTAGTATGAATAGCAAAGTCATTTAATAAAAGATATGAATGGAAAATTGTCATATTTCATTATTACGATGAAAGTGAAGAAATTTCCTTTCCTACACTTATTGTTTACATTCATTTTCTAATCTTATATTGATGTCATCGAACATAATTTAATTACATAACGTCAGAAAAAATTGAATTATAATTTCTACATAACCTACTAATTAATGAATTGATTACAGATCATAAAATAGTTGACCCTTTATTTTTTAAAAACTGAAGTCTATATAGACATTATTAAGTCAATAGCTGTTAATTAAAGCTTCACTGGCTATTCATTGTGTTACGTTTTTGTTAAAATGCGAACTGGAAATCATAGAAGCTGTGAATTTACTAGAAAATTGGCACGTGCCTAAGGCGTTAGACATAACGAATATCACTTCCAGTAATTTTCTACATCTCACTCGACAATGAAAGAGTACTTAATTTTGTTTATCTAAAAAAGGATCTTGTTACTTCAACAATAAGTCATTTACTTGAAATCTGAGGCATTTGTTTTCTTAATAGCATCTTATTTCTCAGAAATTTACTCTTTAAATCCGTCAGCAAACAAGCTTCTAAGATTTTCGAATGGATAGAAAGCAAGAGTATTTTTTAATAAGATTATTGTAACATTGAGATTATAGATGCTTCTTTAAAACATGCTACACTTGACAATAAATTTAACGTCTGTTCAGTAATGAGGATGAAAACATAACCCGGTGTTCTAGAATCCTCTTGGAAGTTTCTAAAATATACTGATTGGTGAAAGTATTTCCAGCATTTTCTTGGATTCTGTAGTTTTTTCTAAAGAATCATCACCATACATATACCTGACTAGTGATCTTCGTTAACAGAATGAATTGACACATTGCCAAGTAGATGGATCATTTGACGGCGATAGAGTAAAAGTGAAGAAAATTAGATTTACTTTAGTTATTGTAAACTATAAATAAAATGAATAAATTGAAAGAAACTTATGAAGAAATGTTTTCTGGAGTGGGAGTGTATTTTCAGCAACTTTTTAATGTTTACATATACCAAGCTAACTGATTTTGTTAAGATTTATACTTTATATCTTAAGGTCAGAAATGAAAATCACGTATCACTCTTAGTTTGTTTAAAGGATAGCATTATTTTTTTCTACTTGTCAACATTAGGTCTAACTTTCAAAAATGTTAGTTGATTTACTCACAGTCAATATTTTACGAATGTGTTTTTGCTTATAATGAACACGTATTGTGAATTCTAATGTTAAATAGGGGTTTAAAGGATTCAAGATAGTGTGTGAAATTCGTGATTAATAGAATTCCACCATTATCCAACTACCTAACTATAGGAATGGATGATGGTCGCATAATATCGCTAATTGATTGAAATCAGACATGTAAACTAGTAGGTGTCAGTTCAGTGGTCTGTAGACACTGGCTTTAATCCCTAAGCGTACTCCTATGCTACTGAGATATTTACAATGACTGGTCACCGAATAATGACTAATTAATTTAGAAAATCACTAAGTAAATTTATGTTCAAACATATCGTTTTAATATGATGATTATTTAAGAATATGATTGCGTTTTTCCTTCGAACTTTTAGGATCATCCTCTTTCTCCTTTACATCATCAGAAGAGAAACGTTTTGTGATTGTCAATCGCGGTATTTACAATCGAATTAATGCTTTGATTCGAATGAGTACAGAAAAAATGTTGATTATGCCGAAACGTTTGGAATGGTCGTTGGCCTTGATAAATAATTGTAAAAATTCCCAGCTAAACTATAATTGTCTTGACTGTAATAATGTTATTAGTAATTCATCACTGTTAACTAATCAAACCTGTCCAATTAATAACGAGTTATTGACTAGTAATAGTAATGAGGATTGTACTAATAACTCTGACCATGGACGCATTGACAATCATGATAAGGTCAACAGTAATAATAATTGTAAGGATTATTTACGAGATTGGGCTGGGTTATCAATTAATGATCTTGGTGGTGAGCGGGATCATCATTGTCATCGTCACGATCAATATGATGATTTTTCTGTGAACAAGAAATCACATAATACATCAACATCACCATTATCACCGTCGTTATCTGTTAATTATAATTCTAGTGGGGATAATTCATTATCTCACGATTGTTCTTCATGTACTACAATACAAAGTTGTCATTTAGTTGTGAGCGATCAATCGACATATAATAATTCAATGAATACTATTCGAATTGCTTTTGTTCGTCGTGAATCATCTGAGTGCGGCAACGCAATCGCTTCGTGTTTTCTTCAAAATAAATATTCACGTGAGTAACTGAAATGAATAAAAGTCATTCTCAATTTATTTAATATTATTATACTATTAGTAGTCTGAACGTAGTTATTTTTAACTAGTGAATATATCAGTAGTATATGTATTTACACTTGTTGATTAAACTGTCATATATGAAAGTGAATTAAACCTGAAATAAATATTCTGTTAATCTAACTGTTTCATGCTAATGAGACTGCAATACATAGCTTCAAAAACTGGAATTAAGAAAAGTCATTCTACCATACGTGAAAGACTTTATGAAAATCGCCACAAGAACATTACACTGGACAAATTAGACTTTCTTTCTAAATATGTATACACTGAAACTGTCCAGCAGTAAAAATATGTGATATGTTAGTACTTACAATGATAAACACAGATAATCACAAGCACGATTTCGACGAAATTCTGGGTGGATGAAATTTCATGAATACCACAGAATTTCTAGAATTGTAACATTCAGATCTATCTACAGTCAGTAGTTACATGGACTCTGACTCTATTCACCAATCTATATGGAAAATATAATCAATCACGTGGCCGTGGAACGTTTGATCGCATTTGAAATTTTTAACAATCAAACGCCAAGTTAATGATCTGGAGGGCTACGATATCTTAGGGATCCTGAATTCTATTGACTATACAGTTCTCGGTGTACACTACTAAGGAGTCCCATCCAAAGAGGAAACGACCATCCAGTACTTTAATGTTTATCTAGCTACGGCCGTTACGTTATTTTAATTATTATATATCCAACAATCTCTGGATATTCCGTTTACTAAAATTTCTTTGAATTAAGTTGTTTTGGGGACATTTTGATGTAATTTCGTGATAACCGAAAATTATTTAGGAGAGAGTCGAAAATTAAGTTAAATCGACTGCCGAGTACTTTTTGATTTCCAGCTACTTTAAAGTTGGTATCAATTTGTTACTTAGTGTAATTGAGTATTTGATGAATGCCGATTTTTTCAAAAGTGATTTATTTAATTCCCCTTCTAACTATTTTTTCTTTTTGATGGATTTTATTTATTATAGCAGCTAAACTGCGTAGATCACGACTTCGTGGAACGGATAGTTTAGTTATTAAATTCAAAAGGCATGTTGCTTCAAATGATTATTTCCCTAGTGAATTAGTCCCTAACTCGATTGTACAATACAATGATCAGTCAATTTGTGATAAATGTCCTAATTACAGTACTTCTAGTATGCCTACCAGTACTACTTCTACTACTAATACTACTGCTAATGCCACCGCCACTGATATCGGTGAAAGTAATAACAATCACAATAATAATGGTGCTGAAAAACGTATCCGCCATGATCACAATAAAATTTTATGCATTTTAACGTCACCCCTCAACTATGCATCGAATTATAATCCAAGGAATACATGTTATGATAATAATCGTCTTTTGTCTCCGACTACACTGACTACATCATCAATTGCATCCAGAGTGAAATGGGGAGCAAATTTAACATTACTGTCATGTAATTCTACCGCCAATGATACAAAATCTAATCATCCTGTGAATCATCAACTCAATTCTGATATTAATGCAACGAAAGAATTAAATCAATATACTAATGGTATTTTTCTGGCACATTCAAAAACTTTGTCGTCATCGGTGATGCGTAAAATGTCTCAGTATGAATTAGACAGAATCATTCTACATCCAAGACCTAGAATACCACCGAAGCGTTTGGATTTAGCAAATCAAGATTTGGAATTAGCTTTAAAAAGGGTATGGTTTATTTTATTATACAATTTTAAATGTAAACATTGTTTTACCGGTTTTTTTTATCTAGTATAGTTCTATCCTTAACTGTTTGGATTACTCAATAGTAACTCACTAAACACACATTAGTGTACTCGGCTTTGGGCACCACTTTATGTGCGCGAAGTTATTGATCTCGCCCAGCTACTCATACTGACGTAGGTAGCATGACTCAAACTAATGATTTAGTAGCTGAATGTCTAACGTCTTTACATCAGATCTGTCACTCCAAGTTTGAACTAGCTGATAGATGAAATATGTTTTTAATATTTTTAAGAGAAGGATATGGAAGTTCAAGAAATTCATTCGTTTGTTTTTAGTGATTTAATCGGTTTTTGATTATTAACACGAGTTAGGACTATTTGGAAATTTATTTTCCGTTATAAAGCAATAGAAATCCTTAGTTTATCAGTACTTTGTAATATTAACACTTCCTTGATTGTTTACATTTAAATTTAAAAAAATAAATAGTTAATAGTTAATATCGTATATTAATAATGAAGGATGGTTACTTTATATTGTGGTTAGTTTTAATTGTTGTATTTTACTTCAAAGCTGTCTAGTGATACAATTATCACAAATTGTGTTATTTTTCCGAAACATCCTATAGCAGTGTTTTTATTTAAACCTAAACTAAGGTTTTGTTTTTTCAATCTTTCAAAACTGAATTTTAGTTCTTAAAATTTTTTTGAAATCAATCAAATTTATAATATATCCCTAGTCTTAATTGAATTCACAAACGTATAGTATTCAATGGTAGTTTGAAGTAATTAATGAAAGCCTTCAACTTACTTTCCTTATATTTATTTATTAAGTGTCAACTCATGTACTTGACTTCCGTTCACGTAAAGTTCAATGAATATAGTGACGTAGTTCACTTGTCAAGTACAGGTTGTGTTTAACTTTGAGACATCGTTTGTATGTAGGTTATTAATACTACGTGGTTGACTAAACTGAAGTGGGGTTACTAACCTGTAACCTATTAATTGGAGGTCAAACACTTTTTAACCAACAATCCATTACTCTGTCACAAACATAACGGTGATTTACAAGTTAAAACTGAAAAGCATTGTGGTGTTTAGTACTTTTAGTCTAGGATTGTGGTCATAATCGATACTAGTGTATCACAGAGGGATCGATGATATGCTTTCTCTCCCATTTAAATTTAAGAAATGAACTTTATCTCATCTTAATTTTTTCATACTTAGTACAGGATTCCTATTTACTAGACTGATAACTACTTCGTGAAAAGCTCAACTTAATATGGAATGACGTTTTTGGCCTTTTCAAATTTCCTGGGGTCTTTTCGATGAACGTTGAATTTTCTATATTCTTGAGAACAAGTGCTACTTATCCTATTAGATCTAGGTTAAGTTTTTAAATAAGTCGAAATAATAATTATATCTCCCATTCACTGGCTTTTCTGTTTTTACGCAAATCCATAGCTTTATACCCAGATAATGTCGTTATTTATTTTAGCTACTATGGTTTTATTGAGTAGTTCATTACTTTTGTTAAAATTAGCTGATGTGGAAGAAATCCAGGAGGAATATATCACAAGAATTTTACGTACTTTTTTAGAGTCTCAGTGATTGTACAATGAAATCATCTAACAAGAACTATTACAATAGTTCCATCAAGAAGTCTCTGGCTTATACTGTACGAATGAAGAACCAACATACTGAGAATAGGGATTCAGCAAGTAAAAATCTTGTGTGTCGTACGAAAACAGTCCTACGTTCAAAAAGAAAACGTCACAAACCCTTTACCAATCCACGTCGTCAGAAATCCAAGACTGCAAATATTGTAAGCAATTTTATTCTCTAACTTAGTTTAATAAACTCGCTTAAATTGCAGTGGTGTTGTATTTTCCGAGGTATCATTGTCTTTGTGAACGATACCATGAGTGCCTTTTCATATTGACGTAAGCTATGTAGTTAGTCCATAACTCTTGGCACAGTTCACTCTGATGGGCTTATTAGTGACTGATTGTCGTTGTGCGATTTTTCATCCTTGGTTATTTTTTCCCGATGATTACCTTTTTCTGTTTACACCTTCCATGTGGGTTGACAGATCGGATCTATTTCGATGTGTCTGTTAGCTGATAATTGTTCTGAGTCTTATACTCAGGCGTCCGTATAATCTCTTCAATTTGTCCGAAGTTTTCCCAATAGAATTTATTTTTGTGGTTGTTTGCGTGGATTGATACCAGTGATGACATCTTATATAGTCCTACTCTTAATCTATATTTATGTATAGGTAAATGAAGGAGGAGAATCCAGTTTATCCAGTGTATCGTTTCTCTCAGTTGATACATATTTTTCAGATGATTTTGCATTTGTTTTCTTTTACTGTTATATCCATCAGTTAGCATTTTATTGAATGGAGAGACTAGATTAGTCTCTGAGTGACAGTGCTTTCCTTAAATCCTTTCATCTTAAAAAATGTACCGATTTCGTTCGTTAATTACATTATACAAATATTATTCAAATATACAATATACAAATATTCAGTAAACTCTTGGAAATATGAAACCACTAAACAGGTGTAGCCCGTAAGAAGAATTATGGAGTAGTTTTTTAAATACTAGTTAGAGATTGACATTGAAGGGGTTCTTTTGTCTTAATCTGAGAGTGGTTCGGTTATTTGGTTTAATAATGTTATTATAAAGGATGATTTATGGAATATCATATCATTTATTGTACTTTAATATATTCTGAAACCTTACACTTCGATATCCAGTTTTGATTGCAGTAGTTGTAATTCTTAAAAAACTAAAATGTATACAACATTGCTACAACTGAGCCACTGTAGTATATTTTCGGATTATTGTATGGACTAAGCAAACGGGTAGACCCGAACGGAGTCCCGGTTTAGTTGCATTTATGTTTATTAACTAACGAACGGTTATCGCACGTTAATTGTTATAAAGTAAGTGGTCACGTACGAATTTCAGTAAGTCGATTTGACAAATTAGTAATGAAACGAAATATGCTTCGCTTATTGACATTTTTACCGAAAGACGTCTAATTATTATCAGAGTCCATTAAATTTCTAAGTTTTTGAAGTTGTTTTTAAATAATAAAAATTAGATATCAATTTTTACACAATATCGTATAATATCCTTTTAGGCACTGAAGGTACACATTTTTTAAATACATATATAAATTATGAGGTTGGTGAAATAACACTGAACTCTATCCAAATTGCATATCATGCATAATGTATTCCTATCTCAGATGATCCATCACTGGCCATTGAGTTGCCCACCACAATTCATCTTGGTCAGCAGTAACCAACTAATTGATTGCAGTAAGTAGGCATATGGGGTAGCTTGGTTCACACTTGTATTTCTTTCATTCACCCTGTTACATGTAACTTTCCCTAATGAGATAGTTTATTCTATATACTGTAGCAAAGAAGGAAATAGGTCGATTTCTGGAAAAGGGTGAGACAGAATAGGGATCACTGAGTGTCGTAGCTTCAGCGTGATATTACGTGATATTAGACATGCTTATAATTTTATTTTTCTTTTTAAAGACAGAAATGATTCCAGTCAAATAAACTATTCAAGCAATCCAATTATTTATAGACAGTTTGTTTATTTAGAACAGTGTATAGATAGTCTATTTATCATTATTTTCAATATGAAAAGAAATTAATCGTAATGAATAATTTTAATCTTAGTTCCTCTGTAAATAGGATTAGAGATTAAGGATCACGAAGTAAACATTATCCATTGTACTAAAAATATGACAGGGACATTATATATATATATATATATATATATATATATATATATATATATATATATATATGATGCTGATCATTCCCGACATCATATATTATAATGTTAGGTGGCTGGAGGTGGTCGGTAGAAAACTGTTATTTGCCTAGGTATTATAGGTTAGCAGTTATAGTTAGCAGTCACCAGCAACGCCTATCTGAAGTCTTGGCAGAACTGACGCTTCTTGCGTAGTTCGAACCAGCGTCACTTAGCGTTACATTTTAAACGCTACCTCTGAGTTATTCAAACTTCAATGGACTTCTTGTAGGCCCGTCATGTATAGTTATTTTCTAATGATGAAAGTACTCATGAATTAATCTCTTATTGCACTTGATTTGCTAAATAAAATGATAGTGTGCAACACTTGTTGAGCAGATGAAATTTCTGTTATGCAATCAACATTTGTGGCTTATCTTAAACTCATGGTATGAAAATTTCGTATTATTTTATGACAGCTGCGTTTATAGATTATAAGTTTATTTACAAAAAGAAACAATGTTTACTCTTTTGATGACAACTAGCTATTTTATTCATGTGACTTTCCATCTGATCGACTTATAATTCGTATTGTCTTCTCTTTTTTAGAAAAGTCAAAGCTCTCCCACTACTGATTCAACAGACAATAGTTTCACCTCAAATCTTTCACATATTGTTTCCGACGATTCTGTAATTAGTGATTTGAATGAAAGTGATGATCGGTTGATGGTAATAATGAATGAACAATTATCACGTCTTCCATTGCCAAAGCTTACTTTAGCTAAAAATAGTATTGGTGAATTCAATGTGGTTGAAAATCGTGAAGAGAACACTATAAAATGCCTTGAAACAAGTGACCATAAAACCACTACTAATGATAGAATCGTCGCTAATACGAGTAGCAGTTATAGTATTACCACCAATTCAGTTATCAATAACTGCCACACAACAAGCCATCGGTCATCGTTAACTCCATCATTATTGTCTAAACCCACAACACGTAAGCCTTTAAAACGTAAATCTGAAAATAAACGGCGAATAAACTGTCTGTCTAGTGACAGGATAGTGAATAAAGTGTCTCATATCAATTCAGAAGTGATACAAAACTCAAATAATATATACAACATTATTGTTGACGAGGCAGAACGCCCCTTTCTCACAAATATTGGTTTGGCGAACAACTCCGAACAGGTAACAACAATAACAACGGCAACATGTACTACTACTTCGACTGCTACCACAAGATCTTTCATAATTGATGGCGGGTATCCTATATCTACAACTAACTGTGACTATAAATCTGTTGTCGACTGTGTCGTGCCAAACATATCTGCTGAGAATCCAACACATCTACTGTCAATATTACCTAAGCAAGCAACACACCATTATGAAATTCAGGAATCTCCCACGTAATTTAATGTGCTACTATATATAATTGATAATTTTTGTGAAATACGTGTTCGTATATATTTTCTTTGCCTTGTATTCGTTGAGATAGACGGCTTTATTATGAAGTTTTCATTATCATACAGTTCAACACCGAAGTCCACTTAAGATGAATACTTAGCAATTAAGGAATTCAGCCCATAGACCGCAGCACTATTAAAAGTGTTATCTTAGGCTACAGTTATTCATTTCAACTTTTCTAAATGAGATTCGTTTTTAATCAGCTGATCGCACATATTTCGGAACTTCATTGGCTTGGGTTATCCGCAACGTTTTAATGCTCGTTATGTATATTTTATCCACCAATTTCAGTCATTCTTTTGTTTATTTAATGTGTGAGTGATTTGTATTAGAGTGTAGTTTTCATCAAAGATTTCATTTCCAATCCTAATTTTCACTACATTTGTATTCATACTCGTCCTATCTCACCATCATTTGCGTCTACGAAGACACGTAAATAAGAAGAGTAAGAAAATGGGTTTCGGTGAGAATACACATAAAACCCTTAGCCTCAGGGGCAGCTACACTTTCCATGGTTTAATCACACACTGTTTATTGTATACTAAACAGGAGGTGAATATAACCAGTGTATTTGGGTAATCTGTGAATAACCCAGCTCTACTTTGCTAAAATTTCCAAAGATTGCAGCATTAAGTGGTTACAATTTGACGTTTGTGTCCAAAGACGTCTGTGGTCAACTTCCAACTGCTTTTGGTAGCAAAAGTAGGCAATACATAATTCTTACGTTTCACAAAAGTATGACTTATTCAATAAGTTTAATCCTAATTTTTCTTTAACTCGTTACTTCCTAACTAGAATCTTGTCCATTTATGTAACATGGTTACAAAATTATCACTATAATTTTCTCTTAAGACACTTTTAAAATCTTAAGCCTATGACACTTTTGAAGTTGTTACTATGACAAATTATTCCTCGAAAATTCCATGTTAATATTTCGTAGAAATTCAACTTATTTGCTTGTATGTAACTGATGAGGAAACATGGAATACAATGAATCCATGGTACTGTGCAAATGTGATCGTTCTCGCGTGTTTTAATTTGTAAAGGAAAACAAGTGTATGAAATTTCGTTTAATGAGCAAACTAAATTCAATTAATTAAGCTGCTGGGTTCCTGTTCATACGTTAGAATCTTATCACCACTCGAGTATTTTAACCTCAATTGTAGTTTCTCCTCAGTCGGAACGTTAGTGTACTTCAAATCATTGTAGATTTATACTATTCATTATATTTTTAACACATAGAATTTCGGAACACATTGTTACTTAGAGTAATGATTCCATTTGTTGCTGAAATGGTAGAATCCAGTTAAAACTCGTAGCTAAAGCGCTTAACATTAACCATGACACAACAATCGATTCGTGTAAATAATCTGATTTTCCAGAGGATTGTTCACATATTCCCCTGATCGACTTACTGTTTACGTGTAGAATAGTTACTTAATGGTTAGGGCCTTTGACTTTCAGACACCCGCCCCACAAATTTATATGCACAGTAAATCAGTTAATGTTAGTGTGTTATGTTTACGCTACTGATTTAGGATTTGGATGATACTGGTTTAAATTTCTAAAATTTCTCTTGATTATATTTTTATCCATCCTTATTTAGGTTTATGCAACTTAATTCTACTTTTGATTTGATAGTATTCCTTCAAATTTTTTTAGTCTCTCTAAATAAAAGCTAAACAACCTAAAAGAACTAAACAAACATTCGCAGTTCGATCTGTTGTACTTTATGAATGTGAAATATGGTCATTAAAGATAGAAGATATTTGTAGGCTTCTAGTATTTTATCATAGATGTCTTCGAAGCATTACTCGTGTTTCCTGGGGCCACTGAGTAAGCAATACATAGATTAGAAATGGAGTACTAGGTAAATATGGTAAATCGATTGATGAAGTAGTGAATCTTCACCAAGTGAGGTGGTTAAGATGTGTGTCACGTATGCCCAACCACCACCTACCACGACGAGCGATTCTGTCCAGTGTATGAGTAGGCTGGAAAAAAGTTAGGTGCTGCCAAACCAAAACATGGCACCAGTTCATGAAGTCATTGACAATTGGGCTGAGGCATGTTAATAGGTCCAGACTACCTGGTTATGGTCCGCGTGACAATCGTAACCGGTAGTTAGAGACTTTGGGTGACATGGGTCAAAGTCATTCACAAGAGCGCAAGTGCTCCTCCAAATTCTAGGCTTTTGAATTCATCATAATTTTCTTTTCACTGAGTTATATTTTCCCAAATCTCGTCTTCGATCTTTACTCCTTTCAATTACTACCTCCACTACTCTAGGATTTGACATGACAATTTCATTTCTATCTGCCAATTGGGCAACTTGAACTGATGTATGGACGTTTCAGGTTCTACGCTGTAACTGACTGACTGAAAAAAAACATTATCCTATCAGAAAGAAGAAAGATTTCTGGTTGCGTGATATTCTCAACTTACATTTTGCAAAAATTAAACAAGATTGTAGTTGATATGACCCCACGTAAAGTACAAAGGCTTTTGTTTTCACTCAGTCAACAGTACGAAACGACAGACTTAATGTTTGTGCGTATTAATCCAAGTGAAGGCTAAAACCAATAGGATGTAAAAGGAGAGTTTATCGTTAGCATATATTGGTACTTAACTCAAAATATAAGGAAAGATTCAGAAAATGTGCCAGTACCGTCTGTTTAAAGCCATTCTACACATTGTCCCCAAATATAAGTTAAGACTGTTGTGTCCTCTCCACGAGACACAGAACAGTGTTTTACACATTAGATAAAGTATTTCCATGTTGCACAACTTTCAATAGTTTCTAAATATAGAAGGGTGTTGGAGATTTGTAGCACTGGAGGATGGCCTGGATGGCTTAATCCTAAAGTTTCCATTGTCTTTCCAGACAACAGAACAAGGGTTAGTTCATATGCATATAATTTCTACGTTATCCAATAACTAACAGTCATGAAGAGAAACAACTAGTAAGTCAGTCCTTAATAATCAATCTATAGACTTCAGATAGACATCACTGAAAACTTGACGACTGAAATGGCTAGCTAAGAGAATTCGACTCCAACAACATGTAGAGTCACGTTCTTATGAATTTGTTTCAAGTTTGAATTGCTAGTTGTGAACTATTTATCACATCAAATTACTTAATTAGAGCAGTAACTTATTAAGATTAGAATGCATATCCAAACTACACTTATAGTTAAATGATACTCTTTTTATATCTATAGATAATTTCTATTTAAAATCCCGATTTTAGAAAGTTTAAGCATAGTGAACAATTTTAGAGCTGATCTTTTTCTTTTAACTATTCACACTAATCATAGTCACAGACAAGCTTTGCCTTCTGATATCCATTAGCTCAGTGAAATATAAGATTCTGCGAAACTAATCATATTCGCTGTCGATTCGTGTATTATTATTGTAGATCTTTTTCTGGTTATATTATAAATCCTTTCGACCATACCAGCCTTTTAGTGGAATAGACACTTCGATTTTTGTGCTCAAGGAATGAAATGCCCACAAGATGTTATATAGTAGATTGGTCGATGAAGACCTATTTAATAACATTTTTTACCGTAGTTATCATTGGCCAATGTTGATATTGTATGCATGTAAATTAATTTTTCAATTACTTTTTCTACAGTCATAGCCGGTTAAGATACAAGATGAATGGTTCCATCGTTTTTATTTAAAAGTCCTGGTGAAGTTTGTCATTTTGCAATCTAAATTGTTTCTTTTGTTTCATTTTCATACTAATAGCTTGACCAACACTACCACCGTTGTAGACGCTGTACAGTCTACAGTACATGTAAGTAAACAATGCTTTTTAATTTATTTGCATAATATAATAGCTGTTGGGTTAATAATAAATCTAGTTTAGAATATATGGATCGAGACAACCATTAAGATACAAGACGTGCTTGTTTTCCAATTTGGGATTTGTAAGCCGTATTTACTTTCCTCCTATTGTTCTGAATTCCGCCACTAGCTAGAATTCACTTATTTCAAAACTTGTGACAAAAGTGATAACATATTTAGCGATGCACTCAGGATTTACATTTTTATAGTGTGCATTCCTAAGTGATAACAATAAGATAGCATAAATCCTTATTGATAATATATTATTATTCATGATTGGATGCTCCACATGCGTCCTTTTTAGAAAAAATTTTGGATAATTTATTAAATCTGTATTTTAGTGGGGACTTTATTATCTACATTTCACTGTTGACGTTAGTATTTCGACTCCTCTTAACTTCCAAGGCTAATATTACGATGTAGACGTATCCCGCCATCAAGCCACTAAACGGATGAAGAGCATGTCCTGAATTCCACTGTTATTCGTGTGTCATTTAATTGGTGAGTGTTGCATAGTAGTGCATAATTTGGATAAATGATTTCGCTTATCGCGGTCAGAGTCATTCTGAACTGTCCGTTATGAACACGTCAGTGTAGAGTAGTGTAGTGTAGGATAACAAAAACAAATATTGCAAGCTTTCGACCTTGAAATGAAACCTAAAACCAAAATTACATTATAATATGCAGCACTCATCCACTAATTGAAGCCGAAAATATTCAAAAATCTTGGGCTGAGCACAATGAATATGGAAATCTTTGTGTATAGCCTTAGTCGTAACTCCTAATGATTAATATTTATAAGTCTCTCTTAGTTGACTACAGCGTTGGGTCATTAATTTTGAAGCATCATTTCGAAGAAATTTCATAATCTTAGGTTTGCATTCAACTCGCCGCTACCATCCTAGTATAAAATACGATTAGTTATCTTTTATCAAGATTTCCAATATATATCCTTTACAGTGGCTTAGCCTCTGTTTGTTCGCTTAAAATAACTGGAAATAATCTTTGTTAAATTTGGTCGAAAATGTGGAAATTCTTTAAGTGAAATTGTTGAAAGTTAATAAATCCATGTGTTAGTATTGAAAATGATCTGTATATATGATTCTCTCTTCAGTTGTTCGTCTCCTCTTGAACATAAAAGTCTAAGTAAAGAAAACGACAAGTAACAAAATTATCGGTCATGTTTAGCTTTGATTCTAATCTGGTATAAAAGTAAATAATCATATAACTATCAATGAGAATGAAATGTGGCTAATAGTGTTTGAATTAATACTTCTTGTGCTCGAACGCCTGGATAACGACACGTTAACCACTTCCTAGTCCCCAGAATTT
The DNA here is from genome assembly GCA_034768735.1 of Schistosoma mekongi. NCBI lineage: Eukaryota > Metazoa > Platyhelminthes > Trematoda > Strigeidida > Schistosomatidae > Schistosoma > Schistosoma mekongi. Next base: position 26,900,856 of record CM068307.1, on the reverse strand, counting down.
TTTTCTTCCGAACTGAAACACAAAATGTGGCAAGTATAAATAATAGCTTTACTTCCAAGGTTAGTTTATGTACACAAAGCAATAACATTTATATGATTATGTATGAAAATGTACCATGCTAAAAATGGTAACAAATTCGGTGATTACATAATCAGGACGACATAAAATTTATTTTCTAGAACTTATCCGAGTTCACAAATCCATTGGTTGGTAAAAGTACTTTCAACACGTTTTCTGTTTCTAAAGAACTGCTGAGGGGGCTACTGACGATATCATTACGACTGTATAACGACTGACTGGAGACCTTTTGTAAATTAATGAGAGGTATTGTCGGTTCCTTCTACCCTCTCTTTGTCACTAATTCACTTTTGTACTTACATTCACTTTATTATTTCTTTTTTAAAGAACGCATTGGTTAATTCATGTTCTGTTTCTACAACAACTAGTCCCATATCCTGTGATCGTTGTTTGGTTTTTAATAGTCAACATCAAAATGTTTCTTATTTGTCTCCAAGTAAGTTTAGTTTCTCTTTTGCACAGTTTCATGCTTTTATGATTGCATCTGAACTACTAAGAAATACTTACTTTTGTGCTTTAGTGTATTGGAAAGGGTTATGGAAATATGACTAAATTAATGATTTAGAGAGCTGTCGATTTACATGTAGAGCTACTCATACACGTGACTTGGTATCTAACGTCTAGTCGCAAACCTGCCTTAGCCGTCTTCCACAGACACAATGGGACTGAATGACCAAATACCAGATAAATAGGATACGGCACACATGAAAGATAACAAATAGTTTATGAAATATTTATTTTCAGCATACAATCACGTTTCATTTAATTTGTGTCTGTCCTTCACTAGACCAATCACATGTCTTCTTCCATTCACATCTTAGCAAATACCTTTCTTCATAGCACATAATGAATCCGATGCCTTATCTACCAACCTGTGAAACTCAGTGAACATTGAAATGCACGCTATGAGCTATGAATTTTTAATGCTTTGCAATTTCTAAATATACTTATTTTCTTAAATCCCAGTGTAATACATAGTGTTGACCAATAATTTGACTCAGTGCTTACTGTCCGTCAAATCTTGTTTGGTAAAGAGAAATTGCACTGGCTGTATGTTTTTGAGTCATACTAAGTGTTCTACTTAAAAGGTGCGGATGATTAACTCAACCGTTAAATAATTAAGTAGAAACAAAGTTCACAGCAATTATTATTGAAGATTAGGACAAGAGATTATCTGACATTCGACAACGACTTCAGGTACATAATCACGAAACGCAAAACGTTGGATTTAAGTTACATTCTTTAAAGGTTATTTTTATTTAAGACTCCAATCAATGCTTATTTGGATAGTAAATGAAGTCATTGCAGTTAAAAAATGCAAGCATGAAAGCTAAGTAAAATAATTATTTTGAATCATCAAATGCTTTAAAAGACTTTAAGAATTCTCTGTTATATATCCTGTGACATAGGAGTTATTTGAAACATTAATAATTTCACCATTTGTTTGATTCACCTTAATTACATTCTGAACAAAATGTTAGTGTTCCAAAAGGACTAAAAATGGACAGGTGGTTAACTTTATTTGCCACTGCAAATGATAATTCGCATATAAGTGGAAAAGTATTTATTTTTTTTATTAACCTTATTACTTAATGTAGGTAAAATTTATATTGCTTGTCAAGCTTTTATATTTTCTTAATTCTTTTCTTACAATTTCAGTACAACCTGTTACAATGTGGAGTCGTTTAACCAATCCTTTGCCTGCTCCAGATCCTCCAACCAAACTATTTAATACTAAACGTGTTCCATTTCAGCAACCTCCTCTTCCTCCTAATATTCCTGACCATAAACCTCAACCATTTCCAGTTATTGCATCGGTTAATTCTGTTTGTGCCAATCAAATGACTCCACAGACAGTAATCACAAACCATTTTCCTTATTATCCAATATCGAATTCCACAACTGTTCCAATGAATTCAGCTATTAACTTGCCTACGGATATATACCTAGACCAAAATGTGCGTACCAATGTTGTGTCGATGGCTAAAAATAATGCTTCTGAATCATTCTGTGATCCCACTTCTTCAAATGATTTGAATTCTAGACATTTCTTGCAAAATTTACATAATATTCAGTTAAATAATCAACTTTATTCATATTTTCCTTCTGCTCCTATACATTCATCTTTACATCCGGCGACTCATCCACCTACTCATTTCACACTAGCATCATCGTCATCTTCACCATCATCGTCTATATTCAGTGGGAGTCAAAATCAACATTGGCAGTGTACAAATAATCAATTTGTAAACTTTCCATCAAACCCACATATTTCAAAGTTAACTGGCAATATCTCTGTAGGTTATGATGCGCCATCATTAGCAGTGCCTTCTGGAATTCCTAACAGCAGTAATAATATTCAGCACAATAGTTTCTTATCCTATCCTTTCTTGATTCCTAATCCAACATTTACAAATTTTGCACAACAATTGAACTTTTGTAATTCAACAACACCTTTACTAGGATCATTTCCATCATCATCCCTGCAATCTATGCTTGGTGCATCATTCATTCTTGACACACAAAACTATAGTAATATTACTAACAACAATGCTCTCCAAAATTGTAACTGGATTCCCACGTCATATTGATTAATTTTTTAAAGTTTATTATAACTAGTAGGTCAGATAATTGGTGTACATATCCAACTTTGTGTGTGGATGTGTTAGGGTTTGCTTCTAGTGAATACTAGACTTATGCTAATGCCACTAACTGTATCATAAACATTATCTACAGCTACAGAGATCTGTTTTTCGCATATACATACACGTGCATCCAGACTACTTGAAAATAGTTGGAAAATATTCATATGAATGATAGAAATATGCATACTTTCTTTTTCTTTCTTCTTATATCTTGTTTGTACATGGTTTTTATTTGTATCTTGGTTTTTAAACTTACCATGGCAGTCTATATATACACATATTATGCTGGTTGACTTGTATTTACGAAGAGATGGATATTAGTAATTTGAAATAAAAGAATATACATTAAGTGTATTGTATACAGCATTTTCAGTCACTTCTCCGTTTATTTAGTGTGTGGGTGCTGAAAATTATAGAGTGATTTACGTGGAATAATTCATTTCGGATAGCTGGATATTTTCGAAATTAATTCCTTGATGCAAATCAGACTTTAATATTAAGCACTTATTCACTGAATGAACGAAAAATACATCCGAAAACTCTGGATGCAATTTGCTTACTAAACAGTAAGACATTTCAGATAAAAAGCGTTGATTTGTTTGCTAATGTAACCAGTAAAAATCTATATACGCAGCTTTGAGCCATAGATTAATTGTGAGTACTTGTGATTTCATCCTGTTTCCCAAACAGAAGTAAGATGGGGAGAAGTTTAGAAATACGACTAGGCATTTGCAAGCCAAGCACTTCAGCAACTAGGTAACCACCCTGGTGTTAGACAATCTCAGCCGTTAGTTAGGGATGGTTGAATTGAGGTTAGTTACCTGAATTATGTACACTTTTAAGTACTTAACAGGATATTTCATCTTCATAGCCGAATTTACTCATCAATTTTGAGCGTTTATAACTTGAGTTTCACCTAATCGATTACCGATTTTATTAATGAGTCTATGCATTTCGAAAGCAACACCCAAGATATTTGAGTCATATATATATATATATATATATATATATATATGTATATGGATCTTCACGTGTGTCACGTTGAAATATCGGCGCCTCATATTTTGCATACATTTTTATTTGCTTGTCTCTCAGAGGCAGAAGAAGATGTAGACAGATTATCTCTGGATCGAGTTTCAAATACTCCCAGAGGACGCTATCTAGGGTTACATTTCCTGGAAACAGGTATTATAAACTAGGACCCTATATTCAACTTTTTGATTAATGTTGGTATTCATATTTTTGTCTTATTCTTCTGTTATTGCGATACCAGTGATGCTTCGGAAGGGCTTGACATTATTGCCAGTATTAGTAAAGAACCAAAATCTCTCAAACTTCATTTGATTAAAAGGCGTCTATAACCCACTGAATGGAGACTATGTTTACACGGGTAGCAGTTTTCTCAGTACCATACTTATTTAAATAGGTTGATCTAAACTTGATATTTTGCCCGAGACATACAAGGAAGGGTGAAAGCCACCTATATGCGTGAAAATTAGTTCCATAATGGTATATGTGGTTGGTATATACGAAAACATTTCTCCATATGTTGCCTATATTAGTTTGGACAGTGTAAATTAAGTAGTAGCTAACTAAGATATCTCAACATACATTTTTAACTACTGAAAATTCATTAAGTAGCTGAGAAACGATTTGAACATATTAGTGTTACACAAGTAAAGTTCGATTTTAAAATCTTCGCGCTGCAAACGTATACTTATTGAATCCTGATGGTATAAATAAGTTTAGAAACTTTGTGTCTTTAAAAACTGATAATTTTCATGATAGTCCCGAGGTCTCTGACAGGAAATTTTATTTTACCAATTTTTTCATGGTAGTTGCATCCATAAAGCTGAACCAATAGTTTGAGTGAACTGATAGTCCCTGTGGAATTCGAACCTAAATAAATCAGCTTTTCAGTATACTACGGGAATATCCAGGTTGCAGCTGGCCTTTTGTGATGCGTGTTATGCTAAATTAGTTAGACGATTTGTCCAATTGCATTTTTTTCGACAGAGGTAGGTCAACACCCAAAGGGACTAGACAAATATCAATTGGCCACTACTTGGTGGCCAGAAGATGTAACTCCTTCGTAATCTTTTACGAACTTTAGTACTATCAAGAGGAGTCATCTTAAAGTCTACCGTCTACATATTTCCAAGATGGCATTCACTTCAGTCTAAAGAAACTTGGTGTTTACAACTAGATTATCACTTTAACAATTAGTGTAAATTATGTTATATTTAGCCATTTTATTAATGTGCATATAAACGATGTCAGCGTCTCTTGTTAGTCTAGTTAGAAAAATGCAACCCAAATACTTTTTCTTTGCGTCGTTATGAATATCAGTGACTAATATTTGTTAGAGACATTCTTTAAATCTGATATTCGGTAACCTTGTAGGAAATAAGCAATAAACATCTGATTTTAGATAAATTCAGATTTATATATTTAGTTTCACAACCAAATGAAATCGAATTTCGTCTATTTATTCCCATCTACTACATTACAAGCACCAACACATGTTACATTAAGAAGAGAGTTATCTTTGTCATGAAATTGAAAGTATTGTCTTTTTTACTACAAAAACAATCTAATTTTGTCAACATTTATTAGTATGTTTTGGATATTTTTAACATAAACCTAAAGAAAAATTCAGAATACATAAAGTCTGAGTACAACTATATTGAGTGAACAGTCAAGATATCAAGAAAGTGGATTACTAATCCTCAATGTTTGCAGCTGAAAAGTACTTATGTTTCTGATTTCTGATTTCCTGTTTCATGTTTAGTCACTTCGTTCAATGCGCTTAAAGCATTCAAGTTAACTTATTTGAATTAAACTGCTCTTAGTATTTCATTCTGTAACAGTAAATTTTGTGCAATTTGCTTAATAAGAATGGTTAAATTAACATATACATTATATTTACTATGATATGAAAAGTGAATGTAACTTGAAAAACGATCATTATCTTATGGATTCAGTGTTTTCTTGTTTGTTTTACTTATAGGTAGCAAAATATACCTGTGTGTGAATTATCCAATAGAGTATCTGTTTAACAAGTTTTTCATGATAGTAGTTACTTCAAAAATAAATTCATATCTCTAAGCTTAATCAAATAAAAATTCATCTTTTAAGAAGTTAGTTGTATTAATCAACGAGTGTTTTATCTCTATTCTTACTTAATGGTCTTATAAGTTTGATAACAAAAGTCATATATTAAAGTTGTTGCAAAAAATTTCAACTACTGATCAAAGTGAGTATGGTCAGTTTTTTTAAATGATAAATATTATTAAGTCTCAAAATTCATATTTATGAATATTAGAGTAATGAAAATTCACAAATTGAAAATTTGAAAACAATTAATATCCTTACTTACTTACGCCCGTTACTCCTTACAGAGGAGCATAAGCCACTCACCAGTATTCTCCATTGAACTCTGTCCTGAGTTATCCTTTCCAGCTGTTTCCAGTTTCTGTTCATCCTTTTGATATCTGTTTCCAATTATCGACTCTGTGTGTTATTTGGCCTTTCTCGTTTCCGTTTCCCAACAGGATTCCATGTTAATGCTTGTCTCGTGATGCAGTCTGATGGTTTCCGGAATGTATGTCCTATCCATTTCCAACGTCTTTTCCTAATTTCCTCTTCGGATGGAAGTTGGTTTGTCCTCTCCCATAGTAAGCTGTTGTTAATGATTTCCGGCCAACGGACATTCAGTATCTTTCGTAGGCAGTTGTTTATAAATACTTGTATCCGTCTGATGATGTTTGCAGTAGTTCTCCACGTTTCAGCTCCATACAGTAGGACTGTCTTCACGTTCGAATTGAAGAGTCTGACTTTGAGGTTAGTTGATATTTGTTTTGAGTCCCATATGTTCATCAACTGTAGGAATGCTGCCCTGGCTTTGCCAATCCTTGTCTTAACATCTGCATCGGACCGTCCTTGTTCATGGATGATGCTTCCCAGGTGAGTGAAAGTATTCACTTCTTCCAGAGTTTCTCCATCAAGTTCAACTGGGTTGATGCTCCCTGTGTCGCATTTGAAGATCTTGCTCTTTCCCTTATGTATGTTCAAGCCTACTGACGTTGAGGTTGCTGCTACGCTGATTGTCTTTACTTGCATTTGTTAGTGTGTATGTGATAGAAGAGTTGGATCATCTACGAAGTGCAAATCATGAAGTCGCATCCTACTTGTTTATTGAATCCCGTGCATCCCCTCATATGTGGAGGTCTTCATGATCCAGTCAACCACTAGGAGGAACAGGAAAGGCTAGTGTAGGCAGCCTTGTCTGACTCCGGTTCTTAGTGAGAATGCATCTGTCAGCCGTTCTCCATGCACGACTTTGCACTATAGTCTGGCGTAAGAATTTCGAATGATGTTGACGAGTTTCTTTGGTACGCCATAGTGTCGAAGAAGTTTCCATAGCGTTTTCCTGTCTACACCATCAAACGCTTTCTCATAGCCAATGAAGTTGATGTACAGTGACGAGCTCCACTCAAATGGTTGTTCAACGATTATCCGTAGTGTTGTGGTTCGGTCTGTGCATGACTAGTCATTGCGGAAATCAGGCTGTTGATCTCGAAGTTGGGCATCCACTGTATCTTCGATTCTGTTCAACAACACTCTGTTGGAGTCTTTCCCTGGTACTGAAAATAATGTGATCCCTCTGTAGTTCTCACATTTACTCGAATCTCGTTTCTTTGGTATATTGATAAGGTGTCGTTCTTTCCGGTCTACCGGCACTTGTTCTTCCTCCCAGATCTTCCTGAATAAAACGTGGACCATCTTTGCCGTTACATCGATATTTGACTTGAGTGCTTCAGCTGGTATATTGTCAGGTCCTGCTGCTTTCCCACTTTTGATTTGTCTGATGATCATCTTGATTTCTTGCATTGTTGGTGTAGTGACATCTATCGGAAGATTTGTTGTTGCTGCTTCGATATCTGGTGGGTTTAGTGGATATGGCCTATTTAATGGTTCCTCGAAGTGATCTACCCATCTATTTCTTTGTTCCTGAATCTCAGTGATTGTCTTGCCTTCTTTGTTCTTGACCGGTCGGTCTGCTTTACCATATTTGCCTGCTAATTTCTCCGTTGTGTCATATAGCTGTTTCATATTTCCTTCTCTTACAGCTTTTTCCACTGTCGTTGCAAGGCCTTCGATGTATTTCCGTTTGTCGGCTCTAATGCTTTTCTCTACTTGCTTGTTTGCATCTGTGTATTCAGTTTGTGCCTTGATTTTATTTACTATTGTTTGGCTGTTGTTGATTTTTGTCTTCTTATTCCTCCTTTGTTGAATTTTGCTCAGTGTCTCATTAGAGATCCACTCTTAATAATGGTGCTTCTTGCGACCCAAAAACTTTTGACACGTTGAAGTTAATACTTCTTTGATTCCTTTCCTTCATAGTGGTTTCTTCTTCTTTCAGTAGATCTTGTTAGGCTTGGAATCTGTTGTTTATAGCTATTTTGAATTCCTCGAGTTTGAATCAATATTCACAAGTATATAAATTGAATGAAACTACAAACTCTGTTATATCTGATAGAAGTAATTCTTTGAATTAGTTCTTATCTATTATTACAGTATTTATTTATCGTTACCTGAGTAACAGTGCATCACATTTTATGCAGATAACATTTTTATCACCTTTTTTTACATTAATTTTAATGATGTTCTTAATACAATGAAAACTTTTAATGATCAAATTTGTGCCTTCAAAAGAAACTTCTTTAAAACTTGATTATTTATCTTTAGCTTTTAATATAAGATTTATACATTTATAAATGACTTAAACAGTTGGGGATTAGTGTGAAGCCCCAGACTGTGGGAGCATTTTAGTTCAATTTGCGAGAATAATTCGTCACTATCACTGGATTAAAGTTGTGCTATAGTGTAGTTACACTGAAGTTAAATGGATGAACAATTAGATTTTTTTACTTTTATTTGATTACAAAATTACTTCAAATGAGTTGTAACCGCTGCGAAACGTGAGCACCGTAATTTCCACTCACGTACAGTTGTGAAATTTCCAAACTAGGCTGAAACAACTGTCAAGTACACTAAAGGATTCTTAGTGATTTATTGGCTGATGTTAATAAATGATAAAATCTTTCTTTCAATATGTAACAATTTTCAGCAAACACTTTAACAAATAAATTTTAGTTGTAAGTTATCGAAATGAATTGTTTCAATGAAACACACACACGTCTGTTCAGCTGTTTTTATAAAATGTAATTTACTGATTTTTCTAGTGAATGATATTTTCAATCTGTTTGCTTCTCCTTTCTAAAATCCTATTTAAATCAAAGGATGTTCAGCTAAAAATAATTTGGTGCACAAGCGTTTCATATTAGTAAATAAATAAATTGAATAATATACATTTAGTGATTTTATATATATTTGACCAGTTATCATAAAGACTAAGATTCCAAATGGAAATATTATTGGCAATCACTCTCTTATATGGAGTACATATCAGCCGAATGAACACTAGGCTTATCACATTTGCCTTACATAGCAACGCACTCAATAACTTTCCATAATCTATCTATAAATGTGCTATTAAAAATGCTGTTAAATCATATGAAAACTGATCACCAACGCTGAATATTACAGTACAATATTTTCTTCAGTTTATAGAATCGTATAACATAAGAAATGCTGAATAATATATTTAATGCTTATAAAGTTGCTTATCAATAATTCAGCCTAATAATTTTCAATGAAATAATAATGCCTACATTTTCTGAAGAGTAAAACATGAAATACGCAAAAAAGAAGATTATAAGGTTCTGGCTGCATATTTTACTTAGGAATAAGTTTTTGCTTATATAAATAGTAAATCAACATACATTTGTTCTACTTTCTCGTGTCTGACATGATGATATGATGATATCATATTTTAATGTGTTAAATCTTCTAACCGTGAACATAATAGCCCAGTACTATGGTAAGTGACTGTTTGATGGGATAATAAAGCTTCGAATCCCATTACGAGCACCAGTTCATTGAAGATGGAAAATACGCCTTTCTGAGTAGTGTTAACTTGTGAGAAAACTTGGTTTAAGGCTTGCTGACGATTAATTTTAATCACAGCGCACTAAACAAGGCATATCTTGACCTGTTTGTTAAGCACACTACAAATTTTATGGGGCATCAGTTATATGGTCTATCGGTTAACTAAAGAACTACATAGTTTAAATTATAACAAAAACCACATGAAAATGATGAGTAGTTCAATATTTTTTAAAATTTGTGATTTTATTCAATTTACTAAGAAAGCTCCAAACTGAAGTAAACAGTGATTTTGACCTCCTTCCTTTGAATTTGTCCTTCTTTGTTAAATTACAACTCATGGAAAGGAACCGTTTAACTTTATCTACTTTGGGATGTGGAAATATGTCTTGTTTAACGAACAACTATTTTAAAACACTTTGCTGTTGGCATATCTTGTTTATTTTGCAGTTTCTATATCAATGTAATTAGTACGGATATTTATGTAAATATTGGTTCACCCTCCTTTTTTTGTAAATCCTTCCATCATTATACGTTTTTAATGAACAAGAATACTTGACTGATAATTTTAATAATTTAAGTAAAACCAAATAAGTGTGAATAAGTTCATTCAGCCCATTGAATTTCTCCAAATCAATATGAATGGTGTAATACGGATTTGTTAACTATCATATGTATGAGTTACAATATTAAGTGAATTAAAACTACAGGTCATTATTAATTGGTTAAGCATTAACAATAATAATAATTATTATTATTGTCATTATTATTATATAGGTCGATTTGTATTATTTCTTTTACTATCACTGACCATGATAAGCCTTAGTGAGATAGAGATTGAAATTCTTTCATCTTCTTATTCTCTTATTTGTAGTTAAGATATGAAGTGTGTCAATTTGAAATATCACAGATAATTCAATTAATATTTTAATCAGGCTGAATATTTTAGGTTTGAAAGAGAAAGAGGGATTAATATAATTATTAGAGGTCAATTATGTTATAGCTAACCATAGTAAGATTTTCAGAAAAATTTATCGTTGTTTGGAAAATATGGGTTGATAAAGTTAATTTATCATCTGGACAATGTGTTCAAGTTATTGACATATCTTGCACATGATTACTGATAATATTGCATACAACTTTAGCACCCGAACTCCTTGAAGCATTCAAAATAGCAAATCAGAAGAAAAAAAAGCAGGGAGGAATACTTATTCTAGTAACTGTCGATTATGTACAAAATGTTCGGTTATTCATAATTTACTGTGAAAGTGAAATCAACATTTGAATTAATTCAGTCTGCAAACAGTAGTTTTGAGCAGTTATCCAGTTGGATTACTGTACGTCAAAATTCTGGAAAGTTCTGCCGAACGGTGATTGGACAGAATGTCATTCGCTCCTTCACTTCTTGTAGAGGTTTCACCGAGGTTTCTGGGAGCCATCCTAGCAGTTACTATGCCAAGATTTTGGTTACTATTTTTAGCCTTACAAAGAAGTTATTGAAATCCTTATTAAAAACGCATAGACTCCTTTCAATCTTTTGGTAGAATTGTGAATTAAAAATGCATTATAGCCTGTAACATCAGATAAAATCTGAAATGTATCACAAGCTATTCTAAGGGAAATAAAACTTGTGATTCAATATGACATCATACAATCCAATTCTAATCGCACAATTCGACAAGACACTGATGATTAGATATTCATAGCACTAGTTATTATTAATGGATCAGTCGGTTTGAATATTCTCGTCCTTGGAGATTCAGCCAGAGCTCAGTAGTAACTTCCGAGACCGAGAAGCTGGGTGAAGCTAGTTAAAAAATCCACAAGGAGTGTCAGTTCTCCGTGTTTACGAATACCAGCTAGCATAAAATCCTGGTCGGCAGGGTGACTTCTTCTGACGACTTCCACCAACTACATAATATTAATATTGGTAATTTATTATCTGTGCGATAAAGCAAATTTTTTCCAATAGCATGTAAACATTATCTCCAGAGGACTTAACGATGTTATTAGTGTTTTCAAGTCCTTTTATAGCCACTATTATTATTTTAGTGATAACTTTCACGTACGACTGTTTTCATTTGGGAGAGCCATTCCAAAAACTGGGAAACACTTTAATTATTCCTGTACACCACCTAGTTTCACTATTCCAGAATGAAATAACTGCCTAGTTTTCTTGGTTTTTAGAAGTTCTCTAAGTGTCGCCAATCTACGACCAAAACTTTAAAATTTACGAAAATCTTCACTGTTTCACTACAGTTTTTATGCGCTTCCAAAAGATCTAGTGGCATGTCCTGATCAGCGACGTCGATACGTTTTCAACTGGCACATGTACTCACCGAGGGGTTTAAATAATGGATGTATTACTTTGTATAGTGATCAAAGCCAGAAATTTCAATCATTCAAAACATACTGGCTGATTGTACTGTGGCTGGCAATTATCTAATATATGGAGAAGGATGAAACAGCTTATTTTATCGTTGTTAGAAGTTATCTCTATTTTACTATTTATTTTGTTTATTTAATTATTAGTTGACGTTTTTTATATTGAAGAACAAATGGAGGAGAAGGAAGCAAAAATACATACGTACAGCATTTTAATGAAATCAAAAGTAAATAAGTAAACTTCAAACTGAAAGAACCAATTAACTTGTAGAAAAAACAATTAAAGACTCTGGTTAATCATTATTGTCATTATCTTATGAAGACTTGATAGAAACAAGTCAACAATGACGATATTTTCGCAGTATAAAGTATAATATTGATAGTGGTAACTGAATTGAACTTTTCGGATTTTGACCAAACCGATTCAATTCTAAATAGAGGATTGCTTATGGATCAATCAATATCAACATCGTCGTTTTAATCAGTAAGATCATTTTTGTTATTGAGATCTTGTTATATATTTGTTCACTAAGTGTAATTTATACACAAAAGTGTATTTTAAATTAATCCATTCTTTTTAATTAGCATCAGAGATGTTGAAGCATGCAAAGATTGCCATTCAAAAGACTAATATTTGTCGTAAATAAAGGGGTGGTTACATTTAATGTGTTTCAACACATAACGGTTTATAATACACTGAAAGGGAACATTTACATAATCACTATACACATATTATTACGATTGCATAAATGTATTATTATACTGAGGAAGTACAAATTGATTGGAACGAAAAAAAGATAAGAAGAAACTATCAGAGAATAATAATAATAATAATAATAATAATAATAATAATAATAATAATAATAATAATAATAATAATAATAATAATAATAATAATAATAAGTGAAGGAAATTGATGTAGACATGAAAATAAAAATTTCCACTATTCTTTTCTTTTTTAAAATAATCTACATGCAAATAGAATAAACAATTAGAATTAAATAAAAACATGATTAGCATACCTCTAATTCGGTGTGGTATGATGCTCACCTCCTTCGACTGAGTATAAATTAGTAGGTCATAAACATCATCCTTCTAGCGGAAGCCTATTATATATTGAATAGAAGTACTAAGTCTTTTATCAATTTAACATTAATATATGTTCAATATATGGCCAAACGTGAGAGTGAAATTTGGTTGCGTCGTGGAATAGTTACAGTTTCTGCTAGTTGCAACATTTACCAACATAATATATATTGGTAATTTATTATCTGTGCGATAAAGCAAATTTTTTCCAATAGCATGTAAACATTATCTCCAGAGGACTTAACGATGTTATTAGTGTTTTCAAGTCCTTTTATAGCCACTATTATTATTTTAGTGATAACTTTCACGTACGACTGTTTTCATTTGGGAGAGCCATTCCAAAAACTGGGAAACACTTTAATTATTCCTGTACACCACCTAGTTTCACTATTCCAGAATGAAATAACTGCCTAGTTTTCTTGGTTTTTAGAAGTTCTCTAAGTGTCGCCAATCTACGACCAAAACTTTAAAATTTACGAAAATCTTCACTGTTTCACTACAGTTTTTATGCGCTTCCAAAAGATCTAGTGGCATGTCCTGATCAGCGACGTCGATACGTTTTCAACTGGCACATGTACTCACCGAGGGGTTTAAATAATGGATGTATTACTTTGTATAGTGATCAAAGCCAGAAATTTCAATCATTCAAAACATACTGGCTGATTGTACTGTGGCTGGCAATTATCTAATATATGGAGAAGGATGAAACAGCTTATTTTATCGTTGTTAGAAGTTATCTCTATTTTACTATTTATTTTGTTTATTTAATTATTAGTTGACGTTTTTTATATTGAAGAACAAATGGAGGAGAAGGAAGCAAAAATACATACGTACAGCATTTTAATGAAATCAAAAGTAAATAAGTAAACTTCAAACTGAAAGAACCAATTAACTTGTAGAAAAAACAATTAAAGACTCTGGTTAATCATTATTGTCATTATCTTATGAAGACTTGATAGAAACAAGTCAACAATGACGATATTTTCGCAGTATAAAGTATAATATTGATAGTGGTAACTGAATTGAACTTTTCGGATTTTGACCAAACCGATTCAATTCTAAATAGAGGATTGCTTATGGATCAATCAATATCAACATCGTCGTTTTAATCAGTAAGATCATTTTTGTTATTGAGATCTTGTTATATATTTGTTCACTAAGTGTAATTTATACACAAAAGTGTATTTTAAATTAATCCATTCTTTTTAATTAGCATCAGAGATGTTGAAGCATGCAAAGATTGCCATTCAAAAGACTAATATTTGTCGTAAATAAAGGGGTGGTTACATTTAATGTGTTTCAACACATAACGGTTTATAATACACTGAAAGGGAACATTTACATAATCACTATACACATATTATTACGATTGCATAAATGTATTATTATACTGAGGAAGTACAAATTGATTGGAACGAAAAAAAGATAAGAAGAAACTATCAGAGAATAATAATAATAATAAGTGAAGGAAATTGATGTAGACATGAAAATAAAAATTTCCACTATTCTTTTCTTTTTTAAAAATAATCTACATGCAAATAGAATAAACAATTAGAATTAAATAAAAACATTGGCAATAGAGTAATCTACTCTTCACAAATTCGGTTTTTTTTTTGAAAAAAAAAGTAGAAAGTGGGATAAACCTCCATAAAATGTGAAACAAAAAAGAAGAAATGAAATAGTTTATCAATAAAATTTGCGTGTCATGATTAATTGCTTGATCTTTCGTAACAATCAATGGGAGATGAATTCATATTGGAGTAGTGTATATTATATACGCGTATGTAGGTGTGTATTCTTCTCATGTACAAAAAATAGTTGAGTTTCCAAACTATGAGGATAAAATACAATAATCCAATGAATGGAATAAACCAGAATAATAAAGTAAATTAGGTAAGGTGAGATGGAGTTTTTAAAATAATAATAGGAAGTATAATACATTTTCACAAGGTAAGGAATATATCTACCTTCAAATTATCTGATAAATGCCTAATGATTATAGTCATCTGATTAATTTTGGAATGTCAAGGTTTTACGATATGGTGCATAGGGTATTTGTGAAGCAGGTGATGGCATTCCTGGTTTCGTTTCTATTGGTGGAGGTAAATTTCTATATGGATCAGGCCGTAATGAAAAACTTGTTTTTGTTTGGTTCCTCATATCCAGCATTCCACCAATCAATGTTGTTTCTTGAGTGTTTTGTAATGGGATTTGTGTTTGTGACAAATGTGTCATAGGTAGTCGATCTGTCGAATCAGTGAAACCTGGATTGTAATCAGGTGGAGTAAACGGTGGTCGTTCATTGATTAAGATCATTGGTTTTGTTGGGGATAAACATGTTTTATCTGATCCAATCGGAAAGTTTCCACGGCCCACACTACCTACAGTTGAAAAAGGTGACAATCTCAAGGGTATTGTAGAGATTAAGCATTTTACTAAACATACTAAATAAAAACATGATTAGCATACCTCTAATTCGGTGTGGTATGATGCTCACCTCCTTCGACTGAGTATAAATTAGTAGGTCATAAACATCATCCTTCTAGCGGAAGCCTATTATATATTGAATAGAAGTACTAAGTCTTTTATCAATTTAACATTAATATATGTTCAATATATGGCCAAACGTGAGAGTGAAATTTGGTTGCGTCGTGGAATAGTTACAGTTTCTGCTAGTTGCAACTATTTACAAACAGTAACTATTGAACAGAGATAACTAATAGCTACGCATTAATTCATCTTATAGAAATGGTATTTCTTGATTTGATCATTTCATTTAATCATATTATTGCTGTTTGAATGTACTGTTGGTTAAAGAAGCCATGGTTTTATTCTTATAAAATAGAATTTATTCATATAGGATGGATCGTACTTTATGGCTTTCACTGTAAACTACATTCCAACATTAAAACTATTCACACAAAACCATATCGAGCCCACTGAAGATACACATATGCAAACAGAGACTGATCATCAACACTGTTATCACTTTTATGTCTGTTAAAAAAAATGCTAGTTATGTGAACTCATTAATTTAAAGTATAACACATTAGCATTTGAGACTATATCGAACTGGTAGGAGTCGTAGTGTGAATATCGGTACGAGGCTGGAGATACATGCAATCTATGTAACACTAATCCTGAGTAGTATAGCATTTTGTATCGATTTGTGTTTTCATGAAATATGATAAAATTTAAAGTAAGATTTTAGTGTGTACGCAAGAAGTGGATATTTGTTGGGCATGGTCCATTCCACGAAAAACGTCACTTACAATATCCGATATTTCACTATATATTTTTCACAATACTGATGTAACATTTTTCTTGCCTAAATATATCACATTTTGAATTGTTCATTTTTAGCAATAACTAAATACACCATGCTCCTATTGACGCTGATTAATTTAACACTATAAATGTTCTTATGGTAACAAGTACTTAAAGTATTTACAACCAGTAAACTGTTACACATATTTCATCCTGTTATATCATGTTTTATTAGCAGATAAAAACAAAACAATCTACGATGATTCATTATGTATACTGTTTTTCATATTTCATGATTATTGTTTCAGTAGTCACCTATGCTGAATCATGGTACTTACATGATGACCACACAAGAAGTTTACAAAAACTTATAATTACTATTGTTACCCAGCATAATAATCAAAACGTTTACCATTCAATTGTTCAGCTTAAGGAATAGAACTTAATCACATGTTTCATACACACATAAATTTACTATTCAAGAAAAGATAATACTTCATTAAGTACAATGAATAAAAATGTTGCTCATACTAGTAATATCCAAAGAGGCAATCTACGTGTATACTGTCACATAAACCGAAAATTATGAAAATGAATAAGTGAAAAAAAAGACTAAGTTGTATCATTTCTAATGTTTTCTAGATATTCATATCTACAATAGTCTATATAGGTGAGCATGTATAAACACATACATAATATTGCTTAACTGCATTTAGGACTATTTCATGTAAAAATTAATATCAATGCATACTACCTAACGTGAATGAACCAATGAACAATATCTATAGTTCAGTGTATGAAACAAATTAGCCAAATTCATCTCACGTGACGATTACTTAAAAGTTCTATCGACATAGCTTACTTTGTCGGTTAACAGAAACATTAATGCACTTCAATCCTGGTAAATAATTCATTAATAAACATATGAAATACGAATTGTTAGTTATTAATTGGTACCTATTTGGCATCTGATTTTCGATTAGGTACGAACTTTTAGAGTATTATGAAATCTTGCGCCGCTACCTACTACTTGTTGATGACCTTATGAGTAGTATCCACTACACTTGTAAGTGATGTAATTTTAACAAACTCACTAGAAAAAAATACTGAAATCACATAACCTTACTCACCTGACTTAGCACTTTTCGATTGACGACCATTACTTGTTAATTTTTTTGGACTAGTCATGATTGTTAACATTTTCTCAGTTTCTGGATTTACAACACTATGTCCACTATTTACAATGGACGCATGAGAAGACGTACAAGATTTACCACGTTTGCGATACCACACAAACCCTAATACACCAAGTAGTGATATAATAAGTAATATGCAGACTGGTAAAAGTGTTCCGAGAAGAATTAATCTAGACCTGTTTGATTCATTTGATGAAGTTGGTAATGATGGTAATGATGACAACGATGACAAAGGTGCACCAGATTCAACTGATTCTTCATGTTCTCTCTTATTTTCGTGACCTGGAATCAACACTTCCCGATTATTTTCAAATCCAGGTCCAGGTATGAAAATGGGAAGCGCATCTGTGCGTGAAAACCAAATAAATACATAATGAAATGACCATTTGTTCAATTAACAAAACTTATTGTAGTATTCAGAAAAGATAGAAGATAAGTTTCAAGTACAAGACTGTTACTGGTTTAACAACGTTCGTAAACTTGAACAGATGTTTTTATCTATTCTACGACTCTTTAGTATCATGCATCAGTAACTCCCAGGGATCAAACTTAAGTTCACCAGATTGTAGAGTAACCGCTTCGCCTTACGGCCACTGGACTGAAATCTAGTGGTTTCTATTTATAACTTCACTCAACTCTGACCATTCGCACAGTATCTAGAGTTAGCTGGAGTAATAAAACAAAATATTTGAAAGTGGTCCAATGTTTCTAAGTTTAAGAGTTCGTTTCGAGGCTTGGGTGTTCTGGGTTTATTCACTAGTGGGGTCATAAGTGTACACTACTAAGAAGTCGTAAACTGGTAAAAAAAGCTGTCCAGTGCACCCTAGTTTTGATTGGTTTTGTAACTAATGTTATTCCGTAATATGAATTTTGAAATTCTATAACCACCCACACAACACCTTTTAATAATATGTAAAATAATTTGATCGAAAAAATTGTTCTTCCGATAATAATCTCATCGTTTCAAACCTATCAAGCTTTCCAAATAGCTAGTCAACAATTACTACATTTTTAGTTAATTATAATAGAACAGCTAACGACATACATAAATCAGACGTCAGATCGTTGAATTGGTGGGTGCTGAAATTAAAAGGGCTGCTTAGTTTTCTGTAGTTTTCAATAAATCGGTATTGTGACAATGGATCACAACAAGAAAGTAACTACAAGTTTCGGAGGTTTTAGTATACGGTCGACATTGAAATTCAGGACGCACGTTTAGTACAATTTATAATCTGCTTCAATCTTAGTGTCGATGCTACCTCCGAGTCTAGAACCGAGTACCTTTTTCTTTAATTTCCAGTGCATTACCTACTGAACTATTGAATCCAAGCCAATATTGACTTGTTCAATGTATCTGAAGTTACCACTAGGAGTAGGCCACTTTTCGCTGTTGATATTTAATAGTGGAACGGATTACTTTTTGCTCCTGTATGTACATCATGATACCATTAGATTGATATTACCTAAAGGTATACGAAAACCCAGAAGGTAAAAGGATTTGCCTAACAGAAGTAACGAGTCTCTCTTCTTTATTTTTAAACGGAATAGTATTGGTCGAAATTCAGCACAATTTTATAGTTTATCTGTATGGTTTGACAAGTGATTGACAACAAATGTATACATATATATGCATAAACAGTTAATACAAAACACTTCATAATTACGTTGTGTTTGAACACAAGGACCAAGTCGTTCAATTTGTATTTCGTCCAAATAGCCCACACCAACGTCTTTTAAATGTTTTATAAAATCTGGTGATGGTTGTTGTAAATCTTTCCTAACTTCTGCCAGAAGACGATTTTCTAATTTTTTAATTTCTTTTTCGGGACAATTTGTTGTAGTATGTAAAGCACGTTTTTTTCTATATTCATCTTTTTTATACTGGTTATATGTGGTTTTCATGAGATGAAAGCGTGGCGCTGACGAAGATATTGAAAACTGACAATTCTTATTTTGATTACTACAATTTGATTTGTCATTTAATTGTAAGGAAATGTGTGTAGGATCTATACTTCGTTTAACTGTATGATGTACATTCCTAGACCACTGATTCCAATATTCTTGTTGAGTAAATGGATCCGTTAATTCTGTTGTCTGGTTTAAATTGATATTTTCAGTAAGAATAAGCACAGATTTTTGAGACCAAATAACAGAAAATCCAGAAGCTGGAAAAAATATTTAAAAAAAATATCAAAAACCATCGATACAGTTTTATAGTAAGGAGAATTTAAGAAGGGAACACAGGTCTTTTTGATAGGAATAAATCAATAAATTTTTGAAGTTTGCCTTGTACTGTTGCGAAGCGTTGTTATAAATATATGTAGGTATTTTGGTTAAAGGTTTTATATCGATATTTGGCAGAAGTAGCTTTATGCCTGAGACTACCTAAGGAACTTCATTTGTCTATGAACAAGTAAACTAATAAATGTTCTGGGACCTAATCAACAAAATTCTATTAATACTAAGGTACATATATGTATATACCATGATATTGTTCATTTTTTGGTAACTAATTAATGCAAATACCTCAGTCACATAGGACATAATTTTCTAGTTAACGACTCGGTATGTGGCGCTGGAGAATGACAGCTGAGATCTCAGGAAATCAGCCAATACTCTGTAGATTGTGAATAAACTGTATTCAGTACAAAACTGAAGTTTGAGTGTCTGTCAATGGCTTCCAGCCGTCGACATTTCCACTTATCTGGATATGAATTCTTTTACCTAAGTTAACTTTATGCTTTAAAAAATGACTTCAAGGTTTTGCAATCTCATTGATTTTTCAAGGACAGATTGTTACTCAAACTTACATAAGTGTTCACTGACTAGTCAAAAAGATAAAAGTTTTAAGGATTTTTTCAGTAATCACTAAAAAGTAGTGTATTTTTGCAGTGAAAGTAAATCATAAATACGTGTTATTTAGTTATAATCAGAGTAGAACTTGGTACTAAGACAGAAATATTTGTAACAAAGTTTACAAATACCATGCCACATCTTTGTTTGGGATAATTTTAGGTTCCGTAATTTTATAAACCACTATATTCTGTCAGTAACACTACAACAATGACATGTTTATGTGAATTGCACCCACAGTTACTACTTGCATCTTGAAATTGTTTTATACTGATTATATATGTCGAAAGATATCTAGACCAAGACTTAACAAGGCCAATTTGTGAGAATTTTAGCACATAACATTGAACAGTCACTTAATTCTACCTCGCAACTACCTAGAAGTACGTATCCATGATCTCACAAGGTATTAGACTAAGGGCTTTTTGAGATCGTGACAGACATGTACCTGTTAAAACACTAAGCCAGAATTTAGTGATTAGCATGTTCAAATCCAGTCATATTGTGACTCAGTACGTTACTCGGTCAGTTTAGCTGATATATTGTTGTTTTGTCGTTCCATGCATTTAAAATATTCCCTTCTCCATGATTATTCAGCAGTTTCCCAACACTGATTGGGTTATATTTAACTTAAAATGTAGGTTACATTGTTTTACATACCTTGATAATTGAGTGTAAGCAAAATAATATCCATATCATCTCGGCAAATCATACTTCCCATACAATGAGGTCGAAGATAATCATCTAAAGCAGAAATCAACAACCATCTGTCTACTAGACTATGCCCTCCTGTCCATGGTCGACTATGATCTGCACTAAAATGCATTACTACGCGATGATTGAAATTTATTGGCAATTGTGGATTAGATCCAGCTACGTAAATTGAAAACTGGACACCTACATTTTTTTCCGGATTATCTGTTATGCTACATAGAAAAAAAAGCAATTTAAATATTATAAATGAATTAAAATTCTATTTCATTTACATCTTATTATTCAATATTAGAGTATTACAAAGAGAATAGCATCAATCATTGTGTATACCTAAGTTGGTGCCAGGTCATACAATCACATATATTAAAGGTTTGAAAACAAAATCAAAATTAATAATCAAAAAACAAAACAAAAATATTTATAATTCCCATCTAAACATTAAGAACTCAAATTTCAGTGATTGGATCTTCTTTACGATGAATTCATTATCATGCTGTACAATCGGGTCAACATTTAGTACATAATATATCGGTCATATAAATTTAGTAACTGGTTAAAGTGTAAATGAATTTCCTTGATAGATAGAGATTTCCTTAGCTTTTGAATGAACGAAAAATACCTATTGTATCATAAAAAATAAGAATATGTTCCAGCAAACCGCTCTCTTTACGGCAAACTCATTTTCAAGGTTGTACAATCGCAAATATATCATAACAATGTATCATAACAATAATCAATAATCTGCGTTGAAGATAATAAGCGAGTTAATAACAATATAAGAAATGTTGTACTTATGAAACTAGAAATGTAGTCCAGCATTTATCAAATTGTCATAGAAGTTCAATAAAGACAACTGGATGTAAGAGTGGCCAAAATCATATATTCAAAAGGAACCTGTTCGACTTCTAATTTTATTTTAGTCTCCAAGCTAATAAAAAAGGGGAAGGGGAAAAGAATCTCCAAATGCCATTACTACTTCCTCCTCCCTTTATTTTAATCTTTTACTCCGGACTGTCTCACTTTTATTTTTCAATATATCACAGTTGTTGTTATGTTAACTCACTTATTATTGTTAACACAGATTATTGAATATTGTCATGACGAATATATATATATATATATATATATATATATATATATATATATTCGCGATTGCGCAGCCTTGAAAAAGAATTCGCCGAAAAGAGAGCTATCCGCTGAAATATATTCTCACTTTCTTAGCGATCAAAAATTAATTACTCAAATCTGATTGGTTAAAATATTACTCTTTAGCAAATAACATACTCTCCGACTAGATTTGCATTTAGATTAGACTAATTTATTCGACTAACTATGTTTATCATTTCTGATGATGTATACATTTATTAAAGTTGACATTATAAATACAATAGTCATTTTGTCACTATCGACATTACTTTATCAACTATTCTGAACTCTGTTATTCTGCTACACATTAGGGCTAACAACTAATTTCGGTTTCTATATACATAACCTAATTAAAGTTTGTGGAAAATAATGCTACGTATCACCTTGATTACTTGACTTACAAAATTATAATCCAGTTAATAAGTTTCATTCTGATAACGTATAATAATAAGTTATTAGTATACGTAACTACATGTGTCCACGATTATTACTGTTCTTTATTAAGAAAAGAATATATTTCAGGAATGAATAATTTAGATACCCTCCTAAAACTAGTGAAGTGAACCCAAATACTGTTAATTCCTGATTGGACGAATTGTAACAAGGGGTAAGCTAGAAAACAGGTGGGGTGAGAAAAGCCTTTTGTTCGTACAAGAAAACTTGTTCATTAAAGGATTATTGTACAGTCGTCAGCGTTTGTTGCCATATATGCAGCCTGAGAGGATTGCCTCGATATAGCGGTAGTTCACAAGTAATGTTTAAGTGGGATTGTGGCTGGCAAGCAGAATCCAGGACGCGCGTCTTGTCCTATTTGGGACTCGTTGGCTGAATGTACCTGCATCCCAATATTAATGTTTACAGTGGGATTCGAACTTAATCCACTTCGTGTCGAACGCCAGCGCGTTTACCACTAGGCTACTGTGTCCATACAGTCACACTTGTACAACGGGTATATATGTAATTCGGTTGAGCTAGTATCTTCCCACTGATTAATCATAGACCGGTTGGACAAGTGTGACTGTTTGGATGCAGTCACCTAGTGGTGAACGTGATAGCGTTTGATACGAAGCGGATTGAGTTCTAATCCGAGTGTAAACATCAACATTGGGATGCAGGTACATTCAGCCAACGAGTCCCAAATAGGACAAGACGCGCGTCCTGGATTCTGCTTGCCAGCCACAATCCCACTTAAACATTACTTATGATTAAGTCTTGTTTAGTTAATGACTGAGTTATCCTTAAAATGATATCGACAAAGTAAGAATTCGTACGACTACACGAGGTGCGGTGGAAGTTAAGTGACTATTAATATTCATCACATATGTGCAATCATATTTTACAAACAATTCAAAATTCATAATGAGTGATCCTTCGTATCTAAATGGCGTATTTACCTCAAAGTTAGCTATTTTTGTTTTATGATTGTTAATTTTGAACGCATAGTTGTAAAACCTATAAAGAATTCATTGAAAAGAATATTCTTCTTTAACACATCCATGTTTTGATAGACATGAGAATCATTATGCAACTAAGATTAAAAGGTTAAGACTCAAAATAATGAGCAAGGAAATAAAGTCTACTGTTTAGTCTTAGAAATTATAGTAGTGTAGGTCGATTATATTCATTTTTATTTTTCGTTTTAGTTGAT
Source organism: Schistosoma mekongi (assembly GCA_034768735.1). Classification (NCBI taxonomy): domain Eukaryota; kingdom Metazoa; phylum Platyhelminthes; class Trematoda; order Strigeidida; family Schistosomatidae; genus Schistosoma; species Schistosoma mekongi. Next base: position 26,876,827 of record CM068307.1, on the reverse strand, counting down.
ACTCTAATATAAACTAATGAAATTGACAGTTTATTTGCAAAATCATAGTTTACTAACTGATATTGTTGGCCAAAGATTGATGAAAATACCTGTCAGATGTTTACAAGGATTCATACTATGGTATTCGTAAACATGGGAAGGGGAATGGATAAATTATTTATTAAGTTGTAAAGGCTAGTCGAACTACTTAGCTGTTCAGAATGAATTAGATGGAGTAGGATTTAAAAAGACAACTTAGTAGTCGTAAGTTTTATCTCAGAAATTCATCTAATAGCTTTTTACTTGGACCAATGAACTGCTAAATCACCATTTAAGAAATCTAAAACCCTCATTCGATGAAAATGAACAAAAATGACGAGATTTAGCAAATTATTTAGGTCGAAAACATGTAGTTCTCCGTATGGAACTAGTTTTTCAGATAGCTATAAAACAAAGTGACAGAAAGAAAATTAAGAACGAATATTCAGTGTAAAAAATCGACTTCTGTTATTATGTTAACAGCAAAACCAGTACAAAAGATAAAGTAGTTGCACTTTGTTGGATAAGTACTGTCTGAGTTAGTTTTTAAATCCTGTAGAGTTAACTAATGAAATTTAATAGTTCAAGTCCTCTTTTGAAAAACTCCAGTAAAACAATGACTATTCTTGTTTACATGTTTGGTATCTATTTGCAATTATTTTAAACGGAAAAACGACTGTTTAACAAATAAATTCTACAAATTAGGAAAAAAAACCAGACATGTTTGCATTTATTAAATGTTACTAAGGAGGTGGGTTGGTATAATGTAATATCAGTCATGGTGTGCTACTGTTTGTCTTCAAGTAGAACTAAGGTTACTGTCTTTAAATTCAAAGGCATCAAATGCGTTGAAAATGGTAGAAGATAATTATTGTAAATTGTAACCATGTGCTTATTCCAAACAATTCACTTTAATGTATTAGAATGCTTATTTAAAAGAATTCACCATTAATCTTTTGATGCTAAGTTTTAAAAGTGTAATTATTGCTTTACGCCTAAATGGACGCATATGTAAGAAGATTGAGGGTAACTCTAAAATGTTTCAAATGTACAACAAAACTACACCAATTTGATAAGCTTAAGTTAAGGACACTCAATATTTATTCATCATAGAAAGTATGTGGATGGTGAGCCTTGAAACCTGATTTTAAAACTAAAGTGATTATTCTATTGGATTCATTTAATAAATAGTTCTTCCAAATACCTTTCATTGCAGTCTTTATATGCTATTTTGAATGGTGAATGGATGCAGTTCTAAGGTGTAAACTTATGTGAAAATGTTAGAACAATATGGCTCTCTTTGAATTACTAAAATTAAAGGACAAATGGTTTAAACTTACTACCAACTGGAGAGGAAATATAGACTGATGAAGCAGTTAAGCCTTAAATAATAATTGTCAATTAAGTGATCATAAGTGTCAACTTATTCATTCCAAGTTAAAGTAAATTTATCTTATGATAATATAACAGAAGATGGGTATTACTTAAGGTAGTACAAATTTTATGCATTTTTCATCTAACTACTTATCATCAGAAAGAATGTACTCCAATTTGAAAGCAATATAACATTTGGAGGATTTTCTGTTGTCATGGTTAAATAACCTACACAAACACGAACGCATTGCAGACATTTTGTTGCTTTCTTATAATGCTTACAATACTTGTCCGACAACATAATGAGCTGCAAATGAACTCCTGTTAGACTGATCTTTGAGTAGTAATTAACGTTATTGTTGTCTTGTTCTACAGTGTTAATTGAACCATGTTTAATGTGTAACAAAACATTCTTCATTTATCGCATATTGGTGTTATTATTCTTAGCATTAAATGTTTTCATGTCGATTAAAATAAATAAATATCTTTTTATTTTAACTTTTAAAGTAATCTATTTGAGTTTTCGAACAGTCAAATTACGTACTTATTCCTGGAACTAATAAACTCTGATTGTTTAAGATATCTCATGAATTTTACTTCATAATTATAATTTTATTAATTCATTAATCAAGAAAGTTATATATATATATATATATATATATATATATATATATATGTATATATACATATATATAAGTGACAACGAGATAGTTAAGAGTAAGATAATCTGTGGCAGAGAACTAATCAACTTCTAGCCGAGGAAGAAATTAGGAAAAGACGTTGGAGGTGGATTGGATACACAGTGAGGTAACCATCAAGTTGTGTCACATGACAAGAACTAACTTGAAATCCTAAAGGCCAATAAAGTGTAGTAAACCCAGGAACACATCGCGTGGGGAATTAGAGACAGACATGAAGAGAATGAAGAGCACTTGGGAAGAGCTGGAAAGAAAAGCCCAGGGCAGAGTTGGTTAGAGAATGCTGGTGGGCGGCCTACGCTCCACTAGGGGTAACAGGCATTAATGATGATGATGATGAAGATAATCGATCAATTCAACTTGCTAATCACTTGTTTTAATTAACAAATTATTGGTATTAAACAAATTAACTGATTAATTGTTTTTATTATTCTATTATAATCTGATAATTCCTATTATGCAATCACTTAGTTTCTACATTTGTTCAGTATAAACCTGACTTTTAGTTATCATTAATTTAATGTAATTCATAATCACTAAACAGAAAAATACTGATATAAGGGTTCTTTTTCACATGATATATTCTCAACAATTCCAGAATGGGGGGAGATATTTATTTTTCTTTAGTATTTACAAAATCTGGGGTATGGATCAAAATATTGAGAGGTATTATGTTGAAGAGTAATAACATCTGTTCATTGGACAAATATATCATAAGTACATATTGCATCAATAACACAATCCCAGTAGGAAGTAAAAACTTCAACAGTCATGGTTCAAATAATCCTGTCAATACAAGACAATGAGTCAATAAAATTGTAAATTCGTTAAACTCATTTATTTGATTTCATATTTTGTTTATGCGTTTAAAAAATCACTTTAATGGCATGATTGTAGAACTTACTAAAATTTATGACTTGATGGTTGAACAGAATTACCAATAATAATCCCAAATATTGTTGATTTATCCTTTTCTAAACCAATCCAATGTGATGAACCTATTAGTCTACCACCTAGAAAATAAGTGAAACAACAAGAATGACAGTCACTATAAATTTCACCATAAATTGACTGCAGCCAGACAGCTATTGAAATATATAAAGCAGTGGACAACTGTTTTGTTATGGCATAAGAACTCTTAGCAGTCCTCATCTATACCTCGCTAGGGTTCGCGACTACGATCTTACAGTTTCATAGAGATAGGCTGACTGTCAACAACAATTACCGTTTATCAACAGCTAGATTTTTATAATTTTGTTTTGAATTATTTTAAAATGAATTCATTGTCCAATATTTCGGATTTTGTATTATTGAAGTATTATTTATTTAACTCATCCGAAGTCCTATACCTCCATCTAGTATCAATTATCAGATTGTCTTAATTTCATGTGTATTTCACTTAAAAATAGCTTTTGGTATTACGATTAGCCTTATCTTATATATATCACGCTGCTCTACTCACTCTTTCAACTCATCACGTTACCTAAGGCTAGACCTAAGTGTGTAAAAGACTGAAAGTCACATCATGGTAGACTCTCAGATAGCATATTGTCTGATATTCTGTTACTGTTTTTAAGATTATTTCGCTTTCTACGGCATTTTCTTAAAATGCTACCTACTATTTGCTCATTATGATTTCATCTTAATACCACTATTCTAGTCATATTCGTGTTCTGATATAATCAAATTTGCCATATATTTGATTGAAATGAGATGTATTAATTGCTAGTTACTTCTAAAATACTTCACAGTACTTTTATTTATTAGTTGGCAGTCAGTAAAAATAAGGTAACGCTGAGCTAATCTCCCTTGGATCTATAAAACATTAAAATATTATACATTTTTAAATTCATACTCTAATTATCCTATGACATTTCAGATATTGCCATGAAACACAACTGAGTTACAATTAAATAGTACTTGTATTCCTAGAACTAATTTTTATCCAGTTGATTATCACAGATCTACTGACTTGGTATTGTAAATAGGCAGTAAAAAACTTGGAGCTAGATTTTCTTTAGCGTACAATGGTAGTCACCGAATTTAATTATATAAACTATGTCGACATTTTGCCTTATAATACTCTTCTTTAGTTGTGACTCTAGACTTCGTTGTTGTACCTTCGCTATCCGAATTTAAAAACTACCTAACCAAAGTAGTTATCATAGTGTCGCCTGAGGAGGGTTACTAGAAATGTCTTTAAATGTTGGTGATACGACTTTGAGTCCCAGTATCAGCACCAATTATCTAAAATTTACAGATACAGTGTAATACTAAGTGCCAACCAGTATAAAACATAAGTTCAGAACTTATTATTGGACACCCTCGAAACGATCTGAAGTCGATTAAAGTGAATTTGATATGAACTTATTAAGGCTGAAAGATACAATGGATTTTGGTAGGCAGGAGTTAATGAAGACTTGATAACTTAACACTGGTTGCTACTCAATGATCAGTTCGTACGAAAGTCAGTCTATGGTTAGTTCAAGCTGCATAGATGATGTTTTTGAGCAGAACAGGTAGACATACCAATCCAATTGAAAGGATAATATGAATCTCCCTGAATACATTTTATGAGACAATAATTCATCATAAATTTCTATTAATACAAGAAAAGAAAGCTAGTTCAAAATGTTTACTGCCCTCTATCTTTTGCTTTCATTGCTATTGCATTCTGATAACTAATAAAATGTAAATGATAGTTTTTTCACTAATCACTTCCTTAACAGCTACAAATAATTAACAGAAATACTATGATGGAATTATAAAATATCCTAAATAATATTTCTCACCTATATCATATAAATGAACATTTGCTCGAGACATTGTTGCCAGTATGCCATCACTTACAATTTTACGTCGAAAGCCCTCACCTATTAAAATGGTCAGACAAACAAATAAAAGTTATAATCCTGTATTTACATAATATATCTTTATAAAATACTAAACAATTTCAGAATTCATATACGGAGTTAAGGATAAAATAGCCTTATTTAAATAAATATCATGTATATAATTAGAATGTATTAAGATCTTATCATTGCCTTGTCATGGACTGAAACTGATCAGTCTCTGTCTCCATATGTGCATCCTGAGAGTATTGCCTCATTGTAGCTATTAGTCACAAGTATTATTGTTTTTTCCTATGATTTGGATTGTGGCTGGCAAGCAAAATCCGAGACACGCGTTTCGTCCAATTCGGGACTCGTCAGCTGAACGTACCTGCTTGCCAGTCTTAATCCAATTCAAACAATACTTTTGAACTATTGCTAAATCGCGGCAATCCGCTCAGGACTGATCAGCTTCAGTCCATGAAAAATCAACGGAAAGATCCAAATACATCCTAGTTACATGTACATGCTGATTGCACAAGTGTCATTGTTTAGACTCAGCAGCCAGGTAGTGAATGCGGTGGTGTTTGGCACAAAACGAACTGAGTTCGAATTTCAGTGTAAACATTGACACTGGGATGCAGGTACATACAACTAACGAGTCCCGAATTGGACGAAACGCGTGTCTCGGATTTCGCTTGCCAGCCACAATCCAAATCATAGGAAAAAACAATAATACTCGTGACTAATAGCAACAATGAGGCAATACTCTCAGGATGTACATATGGAGACAGAGACTGATCAGTTTCAGTCCATGACATGGCAACGGGAAGATCCACATACATTCTAATTCCAGAAACGAATGTCTTAGATTTTACTACTAGCCACAATCTATACATGTTAAAATTCGTGACAACATTATGGCCAATCAGCCTGTTCAGAAAGCATACATAGTGCAAAAGATGGGTAAAAACTCACTTTCGACTATCATTAAATAGATGTCATGGATCATCTCTAGTACCTGTTTTCCCATTAAACAAGCTGTTGGCCACTTGAATTCAGAAGCTCAATGCATCACCTGTTGGGTAGTTGGAGCAACAGGCACTCAATCCAGGTCTTGGTACAAACACAAACTCTAGGATATAAACGCAAGTGTCTAACAGCTTTCAAACGGAATGAAATGGGTGTCATGGAGTTCAGTTCGAACATCATACAACACACATCAAAATATCATTCTCAGTTTTTAGTTAAGGGGTTTACCAGAACGGATAAAAGTATTTAATTTGAATATTTCGAGTGCTACGATAAAACAGAATTACAGTCAAGTTATACTGATCAGTGAATTATGAAAATCATTACTATAAAAGTATAATGGTTTTAAAGACGATTTCCATTATGAACTGAAATTACCTACAAAACCATCAAAGAACAAATAGATATTAATGATTTACTTTATTCGCCCCAGAAAGTATAGGTACCTACGATTATAATTCATTGTTTTACTAACCGATCTTTATGATAATTGTGACCAAAACGTATATAAGTGCTAATATAATTTGTCAGAAAGAATAGATGGGATCATGGATCTAACAAAGTATCATGCCCTTCAGTTACTATAGGGCATAAATCATTAATAAACCATTTGGGTAAGGTTAAACTTATGAAATTAAAAGTTTAATCAGTAAGAATGTTGTGTAAATATTATTTATACTTATCTTACGTAACGAAGAAAGTGAATCATTACTCTATTGTAATTGCCTCTACTAATCTGGATAATTTAGTTGTGAAACTATCATTGTTTCTCTAGATATGTTGTTGCTTCTTGTTTAATCTGAAAAAAGATTTTCTATTTATGTTATGGAAAAGTTGTGTAAGTAGTGTATTTTTAAGAAGTATGGAGTATGATTTATGTTCTTCTTGACTTCCTTGTGAAAATACTTAACTGAGGTTGTCAAATTATCCATTACGGTGTATATCATTATCAACCCATGTGTTTATTAAAATATAAACTTTGGAATGGTTTATGTGGTTACTGAATTACGTTACTCTATTACTTAACAGATTAAGTAAAATCAAGTAAATATAAAATAAATTAGGATAAACTATTTCAGATGTGACATTTTGGATAGTTTAAAAGTAACTTATTAAGTTATACTCAGTTATGAATTTTGGTTCACTGAATGCATAAAAGGGTACCACATCATGTAGCAATTGTGAATTATAGTAACACTCACTGTAATAAACATACCAGTAAATACTGTGAAATTCATAATCATATCACTTTCTAGACTTGAAAAAGAAGCGTATCTATTTTGCATTGGTTGTCCAATTAGTTCTTGATCATCAAATTTATTCGAATGACGTGCGCAACTTCCCATACGATCAACTACAGCAGCTTCAACTGTCCCCAGCTCAGCTGATTCAATGTGTGCTCTAAAAAGATTGGAAGGTGCTGACCACGGAGATAGGTAGAGTTGACCATCATTAGCAAGACCAGTTACCAAGCCTAGATTTTTCTGAGCTGAAACTAAGGTTGGTGCAAAAATGAGTAGATTCTGCAACTGATCAAATTTGTCCCATGGACAGTTAGGGATATTTTGGTCTGATTTACCGGTTTGTGATTTTCCTTGCTCTTGAAGCAATGAAAGTTGAGCCCATGTGACTGATAAACTATTTACATCTGAACAGAAATAAGAGATGGCTTGTAATGTAAATTTGGGAATGAAACAAAGATTTTGTATATCATTCCGCTTCAAAACTAAATGTCTATGAAATTCAGTCAGAATCAATATCATTGGTACCTTTTCATTTCCATGACAGTTCGAAGCAAAATACACTTTAATTACTGCCCATATAATTGTCATAGACACGGTTAAGCTTAGTATATAATTATGTTTTGAGAAAGAGTGACATATATTATGGCATAACACGTAGCACCTAGTTAGTCATCATTCTATGCATTTTGATAATTTGAAGTCAAGCGACTTTACATTCTTGGAGATAATTTTTACAAAGTATTTTCAGTAGAAACATACCGACTTAATATCGAAGCACACTCAATAAATCAGTTTATCGGAGTAAATAAATCGTTAATCCTAAGCTAATACAAGATAGTCTTAGATAGCGAAGTACAAAAGACAGTATAAACTATAGTGATTGTACAGCACTAACTTCGTGGTAGATATTACGATCTAGACTAAGATAAGAATGGACAGGAATTAATTGTTATGTTTCTGAAATAAATATGAATATGAATTTGCATTTTCTCTGTTAAAAATACGTTTAACAGAATGATAATAATAGTAATAACAACAATGTTTTGATTTTAGTCTGTGCTTAAATCAAGAGTTACGTATTGTACTGAAGTAAGAGATTCGAGTTTTAGGGTTGTTTATTGAATACAGAAATATTTATCATCTGTAATAAGTGAACAAAATAACCATTAGTATACATAATATTGATGTACTAATTATAAAGTCAATAGGAAAGACTGCATATTCCATCAGTATTTTATCTGTGAAATAGTATTGATCAAGGTAACTATGTCATTTTCTTCGCAACTTACTGGTTAGTGGATGATATGATTACCACAGTCATCAATGTTTTTCTGATGTATGTTTATTTTCTAATTTTATCATCAATTTGTTTCTGATGAAAGAATTTGGAAACTGGGTTGATTTCCAATATGCCATTTCCTAATTAATTAAAAAGCTTTTGCTGGGACGTTTCCCAGAAACTTTAACGAACCATCCAGAACTATTGAAAGACATTCCATCCATTCACTGATCGACAGAACCTTACAGAATCTCGGCGTGGCCAGTTCTGTTCGGGTAATAGTTGGAACTTATTATTTCAGACTGGATGGATTATAATACTGATTTTGTCGTTTAAAAAACTATAAATATACGATTATTTTGTACAAAACTCACTCATTATTTTATCCGCATAAAGTTTCCTGTTTACTCGTCTTCTGAATTTGAGACTAGGAAGATTCAAGGTGTTCGAGTGCTAAAGTTGCCTGCGGCTGGTCAAATTATCAAGTACGAGACATAAAAGCTTTTATATACAATTTAATGTTGTGTTTTCTGAGATGGACGATTTAATCGTGAAGCACATACTTCAAAATGAATTGAGGCTCTAAAACTACTTTGCAGGTCGACGGAATAAGTAGTTAGTTAGTTAGTTATAGTGGAATTCTAAAATCCATCTTCGTTTTCATGCATGTATTACTGGCGTTGTTAATAAAGACAATGATAGTTTGACGATTAAACGATTGGGGTTAAGAGAGACACAAGACCTCAAAAGATTTCCTTTTGAGCTGCAAATCTTCACTATATATATAACACATAACATTAGCGACATGTAGAAGAATAGTTTTCTGAAAGAATGACCAGAGTATTTTAAGGATTCTCGTAATGTGATTTGTTCCTTATATTTCTTGATTATAGAGTGAAATAGAATCCAATATATCAGTTTCACTTTACTTGTGATTGCACATATCTTAATCATGGTGTTGATTTTTAGTCTGATGCTTAAACCTACTAACATCAATAGAAACGCTAATGAGTTGTTGTCTAAGCTATTGTACCATGACAAAATAGTTAACTTGTCGAATTGGCTCTCACTTGAAATGGTAGGTTTGAGGCCTAATTTTCAGTGTACTTATCGACAGTGGGATATTGGTTTGTACAGCTGATGAGTCCTGAATGAAACAAAACAACAGTCATGCATTTCCTTGAGACATAAATTGCAAAAGAATATACCAAGTAGGAGTATCCCTTCAGATAGCCAATATATCACCAGAAAACTGTTCAAATGTATTTATGGATATAAATACGTATCATAACTACTACTATTATTATTACTAGTATTACTATCTTCTTTTTAGCTGTTATGAATAAAACGTTTTAGTTACTGAATTATTTTAGTTAAAAAATTGGGAGGTACCTCTTTGTTTACACTACGGAAAACTTTAATTGTTGTGTACATTCGTTATGTGATAAATTATTTGATATTAGTTTAATCTGTTTATTGCCACTGTTTATAATTAATTACGGTTGATAGAGTAAGTTGATTTATAATTTGAAGGAGTTGGTTGCTGTATATGTATATATAGTAACCTTTTTAAAGGGTGTTGTTTTCACAAACATTGGAGTTTAGTTTATTGGATTTCAATGCCTTAACACTACAAAAATTATATTTTTCATATTAATCGTTAATTACTTCAGATTTGAATAGTGGTCTATCTCCGAATTTTTAATACTACAAATATTTTCTAAATGTAAATCATACTAGTGGATTTTCAGTTGCTTATAAGTCCTCCAATTCACCTAATATTAAGCATAGTTTTTAAACAAACCATTAGTTGTTCATTCGTTAATATGCAATCATAATCAACTTCAACCCACTTTGTTGTGTTATCTGCCAGATACCAACATCTGGACTACAAGGTGGTGAACAATTTGGTCGAAGGTATTTATCAATTGCGTTTGACAGTTTCCATCTATAGTCTAATGAATTTGATGGTTTAGTTGGCCATATTTCTATAGGTTGATTAGCTGACGTTTGAATCGGTGGTATGATACGTAAACGAACACGATGATTTGGTTGAAAAGATTCATCCTTTTTCATAATCTCAAACCAGTCCTGTACTTCTACTGTAAAGCCAATTACAATAGGAGTTTTTTGATCAACTGAATGAATATAAAGTCTGAGATCAGGAGAAAGAAAACATAATAACTAAAAATAAGCATCATCATTAGAAATGTAAAACAATTTGTCCCTTTGATAAATTTTGGTAATGCAATAAGAAAACGAATTTTACCAGAGCTATGTTATATATTTGCACAATACATTTCGAACAATCTGATCACACATACACTTGTTAAGGCATTTATATATGAAAAATAAAGGTCACTAGACAATTAAGAGTATAAATTAAGTAAACAAAGATAATAAAGAGAACAATGTAAGTCACACTCTACCAAGGTAGGTTGAGGGAATCCACAAATTGTTTTTGGACACACAAGGGATGGGTTTGAACTTCCGTATAGCTAAGGCTTTAACAAACCTTAGTATACGTCCTAAAGCACTTTCATACAACACCACAAAAGATGATTTGATATCAATTATGTGACCTGTCTCAATTAAGTGTTTAGCGATAGATGATGAAAGTTGTTTACTCTGTACTTTTATTTTTCCTTTCGAGTTCATTTGTTTTTGGAGCCATTTAGGTATGTGTTCAGCTACACTTACATGCATTGCGCAAATATATCACATGGCTCTGATAAAATTCGTCTTCTTATTGCTTTATCAAAATTCATCAACATTAGGTTAACTTATTTGAATAGATTACCTTGGATAATCGTAACTCATTTAAGCTATCTCTCTAAACGTTTCTAAAATACTAGCCCTGTTTCTATGAACAGATTTTATAACGTTTTGACCTAAGTTTAAAAATTACCTTCATTTTCCTTCGTTGTTATCTTATGAAAATATTCACTCTTGTTTATTTGCTAGAATTTCCATGGCTATGATATTTTAACGTACAGAATGAATTGTCTAACTTTAGTGACGTACTAGTCTATGATAAATAAAATCACCTAAATTCTGCTAAAATATTTATCTTTCATTTGTCAGTGTTGAATTCTAAAACAATTCGAACATTAATTAACTGTATTCGTCACAGGGTGATGCCGGTTGGGTACCGTTGAAAATTATTAAGCACTAAGTAATCGTTTTGTCTTAATATGAGACCCCCTGAGCAGTGTGCACCCTCGATTCCGCCTAAGGATCTTTTACAAGTCCTTTCCGTTTTACTGCGAACACTTTACCATCTGCACCATTTAGATGTCGTTCAGTGACAGAATTTCAACTTCCATCAATTAACGACATGACTTGGAGGCTGTGTAATGTCATTGGCGATAACTTTCTTCCTCTCGACATGTTTGAGCTTTCCCAATCACGACTTCTAATTAGTACTTCAGGAACATCCCAAAGTTGGCTAATGAGCTGTAACAAATACAATCAAGTAAACTCAATTCCTATCGTAACAAGATCACCTCAATTAAACGGAAAATTAGTAAATTTTACGTAAGCTACAGGCAAATCTGAAAGAAAAAACAAGTGGGCTAGTCAGTAAACAAACCAAAATAAAGAGGAAGTTCATCCGTCAATGGATGATGGTAAATTTTTATATTTTAATGTACATAAAATGCAATTTCTGTAATGATTAATGATGTATACGGAAGCCAAGAGATATTTGTCAATATTTGCTACTAGCAAATAGTAAAAGTTAACCAGGATAAACATAGTATTAATTTTTACACAAAATAACAGGCCATAACTACTATTAAGTTGAAAAATGATATAGGATTGTTTACATTTTCATCTGTTGTAATGTTCAATTTAGTCAAATATAGTGAAACGAGTGGGGATTTTAATGGGATTTACTGCAAATATATTATTAATAATAATGATGTAATCGCATCATAATTGATCATAAAGTATTTCTACCGATCATCAAGAACAGATACTAATCAGTGGGAAAAATCTCTACACTTCCCTGTTAAGCCCCTCTACGTACACAGTTTAGGTAAATTAATCAATTAGTAAAGATAAACACAGTAAAGCATGCTTAATCTTAAAACTAAACAGTTAAGAATTCAATGTTTTAGTCATTCAATTGTAACTCAGACACCTATATAAAGATTTCCTCTGTGAAATTCATTGCTTCTTTATGTATTTTTTTCCAGAAAGTACAATATTAGTATCTATTTTATTGATTAGATTCCAACATTTTTTATTGTTGGGCCCGGAAATTTTAAAAAATTACTGAAATCTTTTTTCATACAAATTCTTATTGTAACCCAATAACCTGAAGAATATACATGTTCAATTGGTCCTATTACATATTCTGTGTAAAACATTTTAAGAAATGTATAAACAGAAAGGCATATATTGTCTCTGTTTGGTTCTCAAGGGTTAAATAGAGTTAAATATGAATATACTTGAGGGCGGAAATTAAAATAAACATTAAGCTCTTTATAAAATAAAAAAATTTTCCGATAAACTCATTGCATATGTCCTGCAAAAAACATAATAAAAATAAAACTCACGATTTGACTTGTATTTTTGGGTTATTGAATTTGCTAAATCTTGAGTTATTATACTTAATACAGTCATCAGCTTCTACTTTATACATCGGTGAGATTTTTAGTATTCTACAAGTACTAAGTTATTTATGACTAATTGTCTTCACCTGTACTTGTATTCATGTTTGTCGTTCTATGCAGGTGATCCCTAACAACAAACAGGACCACAGAAAAAAACTTATTTACTACTCGTAGATTAACCGTAAAGCTCACTTCTACAGGAAGTAAACGCTGATGATAGTGTTCAGAATGATATTAAATTTGCTTAAATTAAAGTAACTGATTCGACATCAATAGAAGGATTCACTTGTACTTCATATGTTAATAGTCACTTTAAAATGTGTTCACAGTTTGATTCTCTATCATTAAATTAAACGGTTACGCTTACAAAATGGTTTCATTTCAGATGAAAACAAATTAGATAACTATTCGACTGAAAGTGCATTGTATAACAAATTTTGGTTATAATAATGTGTGAAAGTATAACTCATCATTAACTTTATAGATTTTATTATGGGAAAGAAAATCATAACGATGATGTCGAGGAGGAGAAGCAGGAATTTCATCAATCGTAGACAATAATGATTGAGGAATCAACTCTTTACTTACCTCTAAATATATCTAGGATAATTAACTGGCTGCTAATTATTTTATTTAAATAATTATCATTTTGGTGATTCATTTGAATTCTTTAAAGTATTATCTATATAATTATTTGGAATATCAAACAAATTCATCTGCAACAATACTTGTGATCTATCTCTATATCGAGGCAATCCACTCAAGATGCCCTTATAGCACTTATAGCAACAGTCTATGACAAATCAAAGGGAAAATTTAAATACATCCTAATTCATTTGCAGTGTTTAAATTCATAAATTAAACAATCAAAATTCATGTATTTTATGCATTTTCTACCTCACTCTATAAGTATCTTTTGTACTGTTGTAATTATCCCTAGCCGAATGTTAAGTCAACAAAACTAGAATTTCCGTCTGACACATAAATGGAGAAATTTTATTTAGTTTTCATCATTTTGTCTCCTACTTTATTGTTCACTGTATTGTCTACATATCTTTAGTAGTCTTCTTATTTTGTACTGTAAAGTTCTGATCTACGTTCTCTTATAACTTTTCGAACAAGAGGTGTTGGTGTTTAAGAACATTCTATTCAGTTTATTTCTCCAACCACTAGTATTACGCTTAATGCTGAGGAACATGCTACTATGATCGCATATCGTTGTCAATAAGCATTCTCAATAAACTAGTTTAAAAGCTCATTAGTCCGGAAGAATTCCCATGTCTCAAACTACTTTGACACAAATATTAGTGAATATAAAGGTTCACTATAAAAGAAAAAAAGTGTAAGTGACTATTAAGTTGCAAACTTATTTGTAATTGCTAATCAATTACTGTAAGTAACCATGTTATTCAATTACACTCATTAACAGGTGTTATTTTACATCAATCTGTTAAATTTCTCTACCATGAAATAGTATATGATTAATTTTGTTTAATTGGGTTACATAGCACTGTACATTAATTCACCACGTTTTTTTAGAGATGTATTGACATGCATTTGGGAAAGTCGTTTCTTACCATAGAGTTACATAACCGTCAAAATGTTTTGTAATTTATTTTTTGATCCATGTAAAAGTACCAACTAATTAATTAAATTAAAATGATAATAACTATAAAGCTTTACTATGAGAAGTTCGATTTTAAAATTCATTTCACATATTTACTATTCTTAGTAAATATTCCCTCCCCCCACTCCACAGATAATGACGACTGTCCATCCATACAAATAAGGAATTTCGGACATCCGTTTTGACTGGTCAAGAGATAGACTATATATTTTCTTAACAGATTTATCACTTCGTCAGCATACAGATGGATGAACTAGTTAGATGAAAAAATGATGACATTACACAATAAAACGTCTAGCATTCATTGTTTTAAAAGTAATGTATAGTTACATATTTCTTTTATTTCTAACTGATAAAACCTGGAATCTTACGATATTTACGGTTTATTAAAATTTCACTGATTTATTTGCCCTTTGTATGTAGCAACTAGACAATGGATCATTTACTTAGAATATAAACCATGATATAATTTGATTGAATATGTCACATATTGATGTTGGTAGGGTACCAGTGCTCCCATGATATTATTGTCAAATTTATGGTTACAGTTTAAGCGTCACTAATGATAGGGAGATTGTTTGACAGAAAAAAATTTATTTAATAATTATTCAATAATGACATTGATTTTGGACTATCATAATCAAATTACATTAATTTTCATAAATAATCTGTTAGGTGAACAATTCAACCTTTGAAATAATGTAGATCATTTAAAGGAATTAACGGGTTGTTAGGTTGTTGACACTAAAACATGTGGAAAATATAGAGACTTTTGTTTTTAGAGACTGTAAAATTAACGGAATTCAGTTTATTTAGATTGATACTACAATTGTGATGCAAAAAATTTTGGCAACAAGGAAAATGCGATTTTTTGATATCTAGAACTCAGACAAACTCGTTAATAGTATCCCTGATATTTCTAATCCAAAGATGTTAAAGTTGGTTAACGGTTAATACAGTGACTTATTTTGCGGTAGTGAGTTTACTTATCAAGAAACATAGTTATCGGTTTCTTGCAGTTTTCTGACATGGAGATTTCACGATTTCGTTATTTTGGCACATGCTTTATACCGTTCAATTTCATTGGCTGATTGATTCTTCATATACACATATGTATGTAAGCATAGGTGTTAAATCCCCAGTAAAAGTAATCATAATCACATAACACATTATATGTTAATGGTTTTAACTTCTGTTTCAAAATTCTGTTACTTAACCAACCATTTGATGAAACTTTGATATAAGCGTCTGTTTTTTACACTGAGAGACAATGTCACTCAACGTTACTAGACATTTGCATTAATTAATAAACTTCCACACGATCTGATAAATTTTGTTGCCAAGAGTTTAACATATTTAATTGTATCTTAAAAGTAGATACTTCATGTTCAGTTGAATAAAAATCTGCTATTATCCATCATCTCTTGTTGAATACACTTATGAAAGTTTAAATATTCTATAATTTAAGGAAGCTTCCTATTAAAAGTAATATGTATATTTATTCATCTTGGTAAACATTTCATACAACTAGTTATTCATCAATTCTTTTTTATTTGGAAATTAGCATAATGTCGTTTTGTACATTACTAAGTCTATTCATCAATCAAATTATATGAAAATGATTATCAAATACTTTCAAACGGAGTTCTTTATCTTTTTCATGCTGTCATATATATTCATAGCATCAGTCATATCATTGTATCTACATAAAATTCACCGTTGAATGACATTTAGCTGATAAAATACTATCAATCATTTTACCATTAAGTCAATCGTAAGTAAATAAAAATCTAGACAATCAACAATTCCTTTTTATTGCAAACATTTATTGTTGGTAACTACAAAAAATAATTTTTATTAAACATTTCATCAGATTCATGTTAAATTTATGAGGTTCATTTAACTAAATAGTTTCATCATGGATCTTTTATTAATTTTATACATAAATAACACTTGAAAGCAAAAAATTTCTTAGTAATTCATCATACAGACATTTCAGTCTAAATGAAATCGTCTAGTCATGAAATGATTAAATTGTTTATAGAACAATGGACTACATGGAATAAAAGAAAAAAAACGCATTAAAATGTATTAGTGATAGCTTAATATTAATGTGTTTGAAATAAATCTGAGAATAAATTGACTAAAAAAACAACTTACTTTATTTGTTAGACAAAAACACAGTAACATTATGACAAGTAGAGATAAAGAAGTTTGTTGATTATTTTGAGTTCACTATGGGTGCTATTTTATGATTTGAAAATATTGGTCATAACACGAATAGCTCAGCGGTAACGATTGCTACTTGTGAAACTGGCTAAACTATGACCGAATTCATCATGGAGTATCATTTCCCTTTAGATTCCAGTTACGCTTTATAAATAATTGCGAATTTATTACAAAAAACTAGGTTCACGGTTTATTGTTGATGACTACCCCTATATCCCAGAATCATTGATGTTTTAAATGAATTTTATGCATCTTGATATTTATTGTAGGAATGGTAATGATTATATGAACAAAGTGATAGAAGAATTTGATTCACAACAAATTTATATTGACAAAATCCGTACCGAAGGTGAGTTAGATTATACAGAAGTAAAGGCTACTAGGAATATGAATATTTTATACCGCTTCAACCAACTAAGGGTTTGTATCATCGGACACTCTGTTTATCAATATAAGCTATCACTCATTGATATTATTTGCATTTGTAATTATCTTTTATGAATATTTAGTACTGAAATTTAGTCAGTCTTCGGTGGGCTATGTAAACCCTCAGTGGAACGACACCGTATAGATATTTTGTAATATCTTTGAATATATGAATTATAGCTAACAGCGAGTTTCAGTACTGGTGTTTCGTTTTACTGAAGGGTCGTCAACTTGATTTATCTTCATTTTAATGCTGATATTCACAGTAAAACATACCTGGCACTATATTCTTCAAATATACAAGTAGTATATGACACTTCCATGATCTAAACAAGTTAGTGACTATCTTTACTCAACAACTCAACAAAGAAAATGTTGGTGGTTAAAGCAAACAGTACTTGATTAACATCATCGTGAACACAAACATTGGGGTGTATGTGCATTTTCGTAACCAGTTCAAAGTGCATCAAAATGTGAGACTAGGACTTAATAGTCAATTATTAATTTATAGCTGGGTTTGTTTTTCATAATTATTTAATGCCTTCATACAATTTTGGTTTGACATATTTTATTTGAGTTGTCTTACTTCAAATATTTGACCAATCTTATGGACACTATAGTTTTCGCTGAATTTCTCCAGTTATACTTTAAAACGTGTAAAATTCATTGGCATAGTACCATTATGAGAATAATAGCATGGATACACTCAATTTAAGCCATGAAAGCATTGATGTTTTGTTCTTCTTGTATGTTGATAAGGTTCTGTCTTTCTCAGCACATGTATGACAGTATACAGTATTTGGTAGTTTTAACACTTAATATTATCAATAACTGGAATTTAAAAAAAAATATTCTAAATGAATTTCAATACATTTACACTTCATTTAAGTTGTAGATTTGTTTTATTGATAAGTATTTGTTGACTGAATTCATTATCACTTTGTCTAAACCACATTTTACTTTTTTCTCCGTAAAATTCAATCAGTTCTGAGGATTAGGTTACGTATAACGGAGTAATATCAAGTGATTGATTAATTAGAGCTTACGACTGTCTAGGAAGTGAATAGTTTGAGTTTTAATACAAGTAATGTGAGATGCATAGTAATATGGTTTTTTATATCGTTACTTTTTCCTTAGAAAGTACAGTTTCTTCAGTAGTATACGAAAAATATTAAATAACATGTGATTATTTTATTTAGTAAGTGGCTAACGGTGGAATATAGAGTGCTCATTTTATTTAAATTGACTCACCAGTCAGTCGTGCCTTAAAATTATTTAACAAGTTAACGGCTACCTAGATTCACTAGCTAAATGGATAATGCATTAACACTGTGATACAAAAATACGCAGTTGAGAAGTTCTAGATAAAACAAAAGTTTTCATCTCAGACTCAACTTCCATCCCCATACCAAATGTTCTAAATCATGTGACACAACGCTATCTTGCAATAATTTTATTAAAAATTTCAAACCTTAATAAATAAACCTAAGTTATACAAGAAAACAGTCGTTTACTTTCAACAAATTACCTGGTGTCCAAATCTACTGTTTATTAAGTCACTTATCAGTCATTCTTCTATTATTTACTTTATGCATTCTTATAATATAAAAATAACTAAATATTTAAACATAAAAATGCAATAATTTAGTTAGAATTCGCTAAACTTTCAGTAATAGTGCTGTTACCAGAAACATGTAAAATTCAAGCATTATTGATATCGGTTTATTAGTGACTAAAGAAGATAATATCCGCCATTTTAGTGAGATGTGACAAGTTGGTTTAAATTAAATCTTGTGTGGGGTACTTACCGATTAATAACATCTACTCAGGTGGTGCAATTATATCGCTTATTGACTACGGTTAAAAATATCATTCATTACATGCCTGAGGGCTCAGTGGTCTAACGATTAGGTGTTGTCTGCAAGACCACAAGTTGTTCAGTGGGAATTTCCTACCGGAGTTACGAATGTGCACGCTTGAGGAGAGCCCCATACTAGGGAGAATCTACTGACTAGTGCTCCTTAGTATTCAGTGTTTATCTAACTCATCAGTTTGTGATATACTCAAATTTAATGATCTACACAACACCCAGTCATGTGACAGTTATCTCCTTCTACTCTCCACCTTCTTTTACCTACCTTACCAACAGTTTAAACATAAGTGTAAAATATTAATAAGTTTCCTTGTGAGCTATAATGTGGACATTAAATAAACTATACGAAAAATAACTATATTTTTCAATGAATACATGAAAAAAATCTAGACAGATTATCACTGATACTCAAGTATTCACCACTAATAACTTAGGGTGGATTATATTACCTTTGAAAATTATTCAATGAAAAGATCTGTTACTATGTGAAAATTACCTTTACAGAAACGAAAAAACAAAAAGAAAGAATAAACACTCTGAATTTTACTATTCATGCGTACAATTACGTCATACTAACGGGTAAATTGTATTTTTAGTGTAAGTGAATTTATTTGAAAAAAATATCGGTTAAATATTTTTTAATATCAAGTGGATTACACCACATTCATGAAGATTTAGTTGAATTGATAATAACTGCCAAACAAATTAACTCAAATATTATTATGTAATCATTAGTGAGGCAAACATGAGTTACATATAGTAGAGTACCGCTTAAATTTAATAATAACATCGAAAATTTAAACAATGAAAAGAGGTGTTTAGGAACAAATCTACTTTGATAAAATATATGTATATTGTGAACGAAAATTATTGATAAATAAATGTTCAATAGAAATGGTGATGGAAACTGTAAGAAATTTTTGAATAGTCTACTGTCGATAATGTCGTTAAGGTATAATTTGATTTACATAACCTAAACTTATTTTTGAGTAAAATTCCAGCAATAATATATTATGCTCTATGAATACTGGGTCATATTATTGTCACTGTTTAATTATTAAAGACTAAATAAGATACTATAAATACATTTCATAGTGAAAGTGACATTCATAGATCATTTCAA
Organism: Schistosoma mekongi; assembly: GCA_034768735.1. NCBI lineage: Eukaryota > Metazoa > Platyhelminthes > Trematoda > Strigeidida > Schistosomatidae > Schistosoma > Schistosoma mekongi. Next base: position 26,856,454 of record CM068307.1, on the reverse strand, counting down.
GCAGAGGAACATTGGCAGTTGAGAACAACTGCTTTTTTTTCGGATATAAAACTTCATCCAAATGAACACTTAACTGTCTACATTTAGTCTTCATGTCATAAACCGATTGTATCTATATCTGATTTAAATTTATTTACTCAAATATATCTAGGTCCTCATAAAGTTTTAAAAAGTCGAATTCTGTGGGTTAATGAGTGTAAACTGTTGTGAAATTCATAAATGACGACGTATTTTAGGATGAACTTGTATATTCCCGTTGATTTGTTATAGACTGAAGCTGGTCAGTCTCTGTTGCTATATGTGCATCCTGAGCGGATTGCCTCGATATAACGAATTATTCACAAGTATTATTTAATTTGGATAGTGACTGGCAAGTGGAATCCAGGAAGTGCGTTTCATCCTCTTTGGGACTCGTCGGCTGAATATACCTGCATCCCAATATTAATGTTCACAGTAGGGTTCGAACTCAGTCCGTTTCGTATCAGGCGCCACCGCGTTCACCACTAGACTACCGAGCCCAGACAGTTACACTTGTGCAACGGGTGCATCGGTCTTAGAATGAACTTGTATATTTCCATTGATGTATTATAGACCGAAGCTGGTCAACATTGGGATGCAGGTACATCCAGCCAATGACCACAAATAGGACGTAACTCGCGTCCTAGATTCCACTTGCCGGTCACAATCCAACTTAAGTAAGACGACGTATATTGTTTTGGGAAGACAATATTCAGATCTTCACGGCTTCAGTTTGTACTTAATAGTTCTTAAATTAAAACTGGTTTTTAAAAAGGAACTTACCTAAACAAATAAGGTTGTTTTCGTGCATGTTCATTCAGAGGTAAACCAATTAAATGAGAATTGTCGGTTGTTAAACTCATCCAACTAAAATCATCAAGTATCAGCCCATCTGTTTTAAATATTTATTTAGGTGAGTTCCAAGGTATCGAAAAGTAAAAAAAATGTTTGTGAAAAAGATCAGTTGTTAATTAAAATGAAATGAATTATTTCAAAATGTATAGAAGTTAAACCAACGTACTTTGCTTTACCGTTGAACTTTTTCTATCTATTATAGGCTTGCTTGACTTTGTAAGATTTTCATAAATATAGTAGATTGGTAATTATGACTATTCGTTGCTTCCATTCATCACTGATTTCTGTTGGGTAGTACTAAAAACCAGTGAGCATCAAACAGATATATCGTATAAATATGAGACTCTTCGAGTCTTACTGTAGATGTTTAACCTTTAGAATCACTGAGTCGGTATCTAATGATAGGATACTCACTTCGATCAGTTTGTATGTTAATGTCATTATCCTCATGTTTGAATACCAAAAACCATTGTTGCAATTCTACACATACATTTAGTAATATTATATTTTTAATATGTTAATCTTTTTTAATTTTCCCAATCTTCCAATCGACGATCATTAAAATAAAGCAGTCACTAACTGAAGAGAATATTGACCGACATAATAAAAAAAGTTAGCATAGTTTAAACTGGTAATTTGTCTCTTTTTTTGCATATTATCTATGCAATCTGTCATCCTTTTGAACATCGGTTCGAAGTACTCATATTTCATGTTAAATAAACAAAACAGCTTTAATGTATTGCTTTTGTGTATGTGTGTGTGTGAACTGTTCAAAATACTGTCATATTGTCTCAACTTTGGTATATTTCAAGTTGTATATTTGAATTACTACTGAACTTGTCAAAGAATAATTGTAATGAAAACGCATTACAATCGAGTCAGTAATAACTGAAATAACTCCATATTTTGCTTTGTTCTGCATTCCTTTTTTTGGTCGGAAATATATTAAACTTATATAAATTGGAAAGTACCAAAACTAAAACAGTCTACTGTTGTAAATAAATGAAATCACTTATTTTTTTACGTTTCTATGCTTATCAGTTGTTATAATAAATAGAACGAGGCAAGTGACTGAAACGGTGTTAAAACCTTGAGAGTTCGAATGGTAACTTAGCTTATAAAACCATCCAAGTTGATAGAAACAGTGAAAAGCAGATACACGAACAAAATATAAGATGGAGGGAAGTGAGAACTAACGAGATTGAGCTTTGTTTAGAGTCAGTAATTAAATTAGTTAAGGTTTGAAATTTTACCGAGTGGGATGTAATATACGCGTTGTGGTAATGGTCTGATTTAGGTTATTAGATATCTTTAAATTTGGGAGATGTGTTAGGATGTTTAATTCCCCCCCCCCCAAAAAACAACTTACCCAGTATTTTGTCACTTCTTTTTACTCCATGTGAATTTCCTTTTTGACTATCGTAGCTCCTCTAACCAACTGTCATACAGTTTTATCTTTGAAGGACGTTGTAAACGTATTTAAATACAACAAATATTTACTGCCTTTAGTATATTATCTAAACAAAATCTCTTTACAACATTACTCGGGGAATTAAAGGAGATAATGTGCTATTATATTCAGGATATAAGAAGTTAATGCTAGGATTTTCTTATAATAAACCAAATTTCACTATAGATAATGCGCAGTATCTGGATGGTTTTCATCGAGTCAATCAAATCCGACGTAGATTAATTCCATTTTGAAAATAATATCATACACATCAATCATGTCTAATGTTTTACAAGTTTTCACATCATTCATGTAGACATCCATGAATTTTGCTAATCGAACGTTAATTCACTCAGAAAATCAAGTAATATATTCGGATTACCAGTATACGCCATTTGAATTCACCACAAAATCAACATAATGAAAACCCAGATTACCCAGAAGGATATTTCTAAGTGTAAAGAACGGTGAATAGTTGAAGCACTTTATATTATGCTAAACCATACTACACTTAGGAGAAAGGAAAGTCTTAATATATACTGGGACTATCTATCTAAGCAACGACAATTGAATTGTATCAAATTTCTCTTATGCTTAACAGACACATAAATTTTCACCATACTCCTCACTTCTGCATCATATTTTTCGTACCAACTGGCAGCTAACAAATATGCACGTACACAAACATATCTTATTATGAAATAACTTAATCTGTAATGACAGGTTTTTAACATGTTCAGACTTAGAAGTTTACTATACTAAGTATTTTAATATTTTCCACTGTATTATTTAGACACACATTAATTTACTTAGGTCATTTATTCTCCGAGTACGCAGCCCACACTTAATTACGAAACATCGAAGATTTCGATTTCTGTTCAAAGAACTATTACAAATATATTACTTAATTCTATAAACTACTTACTCAATACTCAATTTGTTTAAAAGTATCAAGTTTGATCTTGGTAATGATGCCTACAATTAATTCGCTTATATTTTAACAAGAAACATTTTATCATTTGTTCAAATTTCTTTCTGTAACATTTTTGAAGTAGTAAAACAACACTAATTTCAATAATTCAGATTCTAATCAAAATGAAGCACAAAGTATGTTCACATAGGGATAAGTTGAAAACTGATTAAATAGTGAAAAAGTTTCCCTTCTTATTTTTATTTTTCAACTTACATGCGTCTCTTAGTTCCATAAATTGAATTCGTTTCAACGGTGTAACATTGTTTGGACTGATTGATTTCTTGAAACGTAAACCTGATATAACAAAGTGAATCATGATAATAGTGAAATTAATCAATGAAATTAATTGTAAACAACTTATCATAACAGTGTATATTCACTTTACAAATGTCTATTTTTAGTAATAAGTTATATATAAATTATCAATTCTTACCACTGATTCATCTCATAGAATATAGTTCAACTTATAGATCAATAGATCAACTTATTTAACAAACTCTTATAACGTCGATTGGATTATTATTATCACTACTAATACTATCAATTATGATTCACTTTTCATTCAACATACATTTTACATTTAATTATGAATAATTAACTAGAAGTTATAAATATCAATTTAACGAAAATGCAAATTAGTTTACTTGAAAGTAAAATCAAGTGCCTACATTTATTAGTATAATGTTAGTAATACTTGTTAGTTAGTAGTAAAAGAATATGAATATTAAGAAAATATGATGAAAATTTCAGATTATCAAATTTTGACAAGATATAACTGACAAATAATAATTGTAAAATGAATTATTCATTCAAAGATATTACAATTGAATATCATTTGACTAATGTTAAGTTTACTGTTGATAGAGTAATCATGCATAGTTACAATGAATCTAAAATATAGCTAAGATGACATTAAAAACAATTATTGTCAACTATCGTTATTAACTGGAGAGAATTTAAAAAAAATTGTTTTCAGTCCTATGTAGTTGTTTCAATGTTCATGGTTTATATATTTGCAAAAAATGATTTTATACATTAGTGATACTGATAAAAATGACTTCTCGGTTTGAGATATGAAACCAGAAATTGATGTTATTTAGGCCATCATTGAAAACGAAGAAGTGCCATCCTAATATGGAGTTATTTAATAATTCATATTCATGGCACCACATGAAGTTGAGTTCAAAGCCACCTGAATTCTTAAGATACAATTCAGTAGTTTGCAATTCTAATTTCCAGTGAGTTCGTGATATTGCGCAATTTCATCCTGTGATAATGATAAGTAAATACATCACGCTTGACATGGCTCGTCTTTACTGAATTTCTTAACTCCCGATAATAATTATTTCCTGGTCTGTTAATATTTATTTCTGTAAGACAATCATAATGGTTTCATTACAGTGAATGCACATTGTTTATGGATCTTGGTTGAATGGAACAAGAATCCAATCAACACAAAATAGGAAAAGTTGATAAAATTGGCGTCATTTTTCGTCAGATTCATTTCCTGTTCATTCATATGGTAATGTTATTTTCAGGAATATTCACCATTATAATAGAAGTATTCTTATACTACTGAATTCGAGGGGTTTTTATAAATAATATACCAAACACATGCATAAAACAGGACTTTGAAGTTGTTTTTTATAATCTAAACATAACTATGATTTACACATTTTATATATTTAAGTTGGATTGCGACTGGCAAGCGGAATCTAGGACGCACGTTTCGTCCTGTTTGAGACTCATCGGCTGGATGTACCTGCACCCCAATCTTGATGTTCACACTGGGATTCGAACTCAGTCCGCTTCGTGCCAAACGCCACAGCGTTCACCACTAGGCTACTATGTCCAGACAGTCACACTTGTGCAACGGGCGTATATATGTAATTAGGATAAGCTTGTATTTCCCCGTTGATTTGGAATGGACTGAAACTGATCAGTCTCTGTTGTCATATGTACATCTTGAAGGTGCATCCAGCTGATGAGTCCCAAATAGGACGGAACGCGTGTCCTGGATTCCGCTTGCCAGTCACAATCCAACTTAAATATATAATTTGTGTAATAACGCTATATCGAGGCAATTCGCTCAGGATGCACATATGGCAAGAGAGACTGGCCAGTTTCAGTCCATTATAAATCAACGGGAATATACAAGCTTATCCTAATTACATTTACACATTTTGTTTACTAGTGACATTGTTCACCAAGCCTATGGCTAAAATTTTATTATTTCCTAATATTTGTGATCAAATGAGGCATGTAAACGCTTGCCAGAAATCTACCGCACTGATTTATGCTATTTTTTCTGTTTTTTAACGTCTACTAATAAATCTTGTGGTCGAACTTAGACTCCGGTTTATGTTTTTATGTTAACTTTCAAACTCGATTGCATAAAACCTCTGGAGTCGCATACCAGAAAACTGAAGCGGAGAAAGACACCACATTCCAGAAAGCATTCAATATATTCAATAAATCTTGTGTATTATTTGATTTTAGGTAACCAGGAATTATCATTATAATTCATCCAATTCAAGAGTAGTGAGTTGCAGCATATAGTCTACTGGGCAGTAGCACATTAAAGCTTCCATTAATGTTGCTATGGAGTAGCTGGGTAGGACGCAATCAGCTTCTTTAATCGTTTAGAAGCATTATTACTACAAGCCATCCAAACACTTGTTTAGTTTTTCTCCAGTAACAAACGTAAATTATCGTCTGTTGATGAATAAACGTTTGTGTAGATATTGATGAAGGGGGGGTGAAGATCGAAATAACAAGGAATTATATATATTTTTTCTGTACGTGACTAAAAAATTAATAACTGATAAACATTTTAGTAAACATGTTAACTTCATTTGTCCGGTCCAAAGAAAATGAGAAACTATATTTTGATTTGATTTTAAAAAAAATATTACTGATTTCATCATCTTTTCATTTTATTTGGATAAGCTTCTTCCATTTATGTGTTGTTACTTGAAAATGTTGAGTAGGTGATTTTGTATAGAGAAGTGTTTAAAATTTACTCCTTACAGAATTGCATAGAACATTTTGTTTATTTATACATACTATTGCAAGTAAATCAGTTAAATAAAAACAAAAACGGAAGTTACTTAAGTGTGGTCCGTTAAACTGTTTATTTATAACTTTCTACTAACAAAAGGAAATTATCTCAGGGAGATTTATCTAACCGATCATAAATTATCATTATTATTATTATTTAATAACAAAAATAATAATAAATCAGATTAATTGTTTAATACATGGAACAAAATTAGATAACTCTTACTGTTCAATAAATTTATCTTATGTACATACCTCGATGTTCCTCCATAAAATCTATAAATACTAGTAGTGTGTCATTGCTTAATGCATTTGTTTAAGTGTTACTAAATCGAATGAAGTTGTTTCTTGTCCTGTTTAGTGAATATCTATGTGTATATATACGTGTCCAAGTTACAGTCACTTCATTTTTTAATCTTTTGTGATTTTAAATTTTGTGTTCACAATTATTGTCATGGTGATAAGTTTATCTAAACAAATGTTTATATAATTAAGGGATAAATTTGATAATAATATAAACTATTTTAAATTAAAATTTGTATTCAGAAAGCATTTTAGGTCACATTTCACTAAGTTACAAACTTTTACTTTAGTGGATTGTGTAATGTTTTATAACAAAATTATCGTTTCGTTATTATTTTACCTAGGGTATAACTGCCAAGGAAGAAGAGATGTTGACATTATAGAGAGTTGTTTGTTAAGACTGGATTCAATTATTGACAAGTATTAGTTTAAGAATGGATTGAATGAAGCATTTGTGTTGCTACTGCGAGATGATTACGTCCAGAAGTATAACTTTATTCATTATGTTTATAATTTACTGTTATTTTAGATTCGCACACTTCTGCTGATAGTGATGGATTTATAGATTGTATCGTAGCAGTGTGTCTTTTGTTCTAACTCGTTGATTAAGAATAATATAGACAAGGTAAATTGTGGTTCAGGATTCGATCTCGGTCTAGAATAGAGCTTCTATAGTATTCTGATACACTATTATAGGCTCAGTAGTAGCACCAATTTCAATTAACTTTTATGTATAGTGTAGGTTAAGTTTGGTAATGTTTATTGATGATGCAATACTGTTAATAAACAATTAGTCTTTTAAAAAATAAATTCATGATGTTTGCCATTGAATCGTTCGTAATTTCTTGCTGCTAAAGAAATTTTATCATATCAATTTTGCCACAGTACGCTTACTTGCATTGCTTAATCACAAGTTTCAGAGACTGATTAGAGAAATTTAGTATTTATCTACAACATACGATTTGGTAGAAACTTGCACAGTTTGCAAATAGCTTTTATCATGAACTTATTGTGAACCATAATAAGCCTGATAACATTGAATGACCGTTTAAATGTAGCTTTGAACCCTAAACTAAACTTACCCATCATAAAGATTCAGACAGAGACTTTTCTTTATTAGAACTTAGAGTTGTAAACCAACATTCTCATTATCACTATTATTAAAGAGAGGTATAGCAGGACAACAATCAATAATAACTTTAAGTAAATGCATTAGTTTAGACTTATCTGGTTCGACACAGTATAGACCTAAAAAAATATACCTATCAGGGCTGATCACCATTTTGTATATAATTAATATTCATTATGAATACCATATAGTAGCTAAATTCAACTAAAATGAGCGAAATTCTCGCCTATGGTGTTGTATTCTCTGAACTCAAATGTGTTTTCACTGTGTTCGAAAAATGTCACCGCTTACTTCATGAAGGAATGGGATTTTGAATCATTTCATTATTGTTTAGACAACTTATTTTCATGAACTTATTTTCAACTGTCTGTCATGTTAAACAAGATATCAACAAAAAGGCGATTGTAGCTCTACCACTAAACATGTATGTCTCAGAGAATATCATACTATCATAATTGACTTCTGATTTCCTCTCCTACAACCCTTAACTGCAATTCTATTATTTCCATTAGGTAAGTGGTTGTAAGGGGATATGAGTAATTATATGTGTGATTGACATTAATAGCGGCTACAGTTTGACTTAGCTTGTTTATAATGATAAGTGATTTGCCTTGTGATCATTACATATGAATGTTATTTGAAAAAATGATGGTAGATCGTATCTATTTTATTATCCTTTAGATGACTGAAATCAACATAATGCTTCAACTTGTAAACTGGTGCTTGTTTCAGATTTAGAAATGTTTGTATACGTTAGATTATTTACTACGTATGCATACATTGACGTGTTTTCATTAATTACGCAACATTGTAATCCTGATATTAGACGTGAAAAAAACTGATCAGGTGTTTTTTAACCCTTAGTTTCTAATATAAAACTGCATGTTTTTTAAAAAAAATTGGCAAACATAAAGAGTAATCACAAATTACAATATTCTAACTAAATATATTTTATATGAGGAAAGAAATCGTATTTCTTTCCTGATAATTGAAGTACATGTTTAGGTTTAATGTACTGAATTATTAGAGATGTTCATTAAGAATTTGATTTAAATGAAAGAAACTATAGATATGAATTTGATTGAGATGATATTACTATCCTGATTTCAAAAAAATTCATATAATGCTAGTGTTTTTTTACATCAATCTATAACAGACAAGCACATTGACATCGATCCGACAGAGACAGTTGAACCAATCGCATAGTGACTGATTAAAAGGAATGTAAAAATAAATAAAATGGGCGAATATCCAAAAGAAAATTATTACAAATCTAGGTGATTAAGAAAGTCTAATTTAACTGTTATGGAATTGCTAAAGAGGTCATATCGACTTAAATGTATACCCTTCGAGTACAGTAGCGAAATAAAGACTATAATATTTTATGACTGTTACAGTACTTTACTAGAGGTATGTGACTAGTTCATTTTGTTGATTGTATATACATCTCACTAGAGTCAGTACAAACTGTTATTTATTTGTGTCGTTTAAAATTTATTATTCGAGTTGCAACTTATGAACTCTTCGATTGCAAACCACTTTCCAGCATTCTGTATCAGTGCACAAGTGTTACTTAATAATTTAATAGAATCCGAGTATCAAGCGACAATATAAATTCTGATATAGTTATAGTTATAACTTAATGAATAGAAAACTTACCTCAAGACATATGAAACCCAATCTCCACTATACTGAGATATAACAGCATTTCGTATTATTTTATAAGTAGTTTATGCATGGTAAATAAGTGATATTTTGATAATACTATTCTGTAGTGTAGCATCTCAAATGACCGTTAATTTTAGTACATTTGATTAACTAAAATCTGAAATTATGTTATGCAACAATATACTACTTTTCCATGTTCTAAATAGTAATAATTGATGATTTTGATTATTTAGAACACTACAAAAAATACACATTACTATTTATGAGTTATTCACATTTAATAAAACCATAGGAGATTTAGTACCCATCAAATCGTTTGATTTCTGTCATAGGTTTACAATCATTTCGTTTGAAACTAAGAATAGTGGTCGAAAAAAAATGGACATTTAATATTTCTCTTAGGCTTATAAATTAATACATAAGTTCTTAAAAAAAAACATGATTAATTACTCACCTGATGTAACAGTGAAATTCGGCACTACATTTGGTATGAATTGAACATTGGCTATAAAAAAAATAACAAACCAACTAAAGATTTACTTAAATTATGAACTATAATCATTCACAATTTAAAAAAATCACCGCTTAACCACATAAGACTGATATTGAAATTTATTTTTATGAAGCATGATGCTTTGAAGTAATATTACCACACTTCTACTTAAAAAAATTGTGTACTACTCATTAGTACTTACATATTTGACCACATAAAATCAATAATACGTTTTTCATGCCATAAAGTAAGCAAAATAAATTCAGATTACAAAATTTGTGATTTAAAATGACCATCATACAGTAGCATAAATAGACCAATACAAATAACATCATGAAATATTATTTGTGATTATATTTATTAGATGGTAAATATTTTATGAATATGCAGTTTCTACTATTGCATGATAGTGATCATGTAAATTATTAGTGAGGTTATTGTTTGTGCTTGTTACAAATTGATGTAGATTGGTTACTGGTGGAAACCAATGAACACTAGGGGAATGTTTCATTCTACTGTTAAATTCATGTGATAGATTTATCAGAGAACTTAAAATATATCAAACAGATTATTAAGTAGGTAAACTTTAGACAGTCTTATACCAAAAGCTTTGTTATTTAGAACTCAAGATTCTAGAAGAATTAAATTGAAAAAAGTTTGCGAACACATTTTTTTAAAATTTATTTATCCGTCAACCAGAGTATGTTTTACTCTAAATGCAATTTTAGAAAACTACATTTTATAAGTAAACATTTTTCAGGTATGAAACTGAACTGTATGTATTTGATTAACAAGGATCGATTTGAAGTAAACAACAAACTATATCTGATACAGTTACAGTCTAATAAGACTTGAATAAAAGCCAATAATAGTTACGAAATGGTTTAAAATTTTTTGTGATATAAAAATACTGTTCTGCCTTACTGTTATTTTGTCTAAAACAGTTAACCATAAGTATCAAAATTATATGATATTTGAGTACTTAGTACTACATTTCACTTAAATAATAACATCGTTTGTCGTTGGAAAATAATCAGTGTGAGAGACTCTTTGATTGACTAGATTCAGGTTAATAACTTTTTTTACCAATACCTTTTTACTTCGTAAGTACTAAAGAACAATTTCCAATTAAACTACCTTTGAAACAGATAATACTCTCGGTTTTTCTAACTTGCACTCATTACAAAACCAATTTTACTGTAACATATAAAGTTGAGACAAATAGACTAACTGTTATTGGAGTTACATAACACAACTGATTGCACAAGTCCAAAGTCACGTGAACTGTCCAAATATATGTCCAACTGTAAACATCAGACCCATAGGTACTTGTTTGTTCACAAAGAAACATGCTGCTATATTTCTTGTCAAATTTTATTGGGAACCGTTGATAATAGGATAACTTTACAGTTCTGTCTTTATGGGAGTAGTAATAGTAAGTAGCGATCCATATTAAATGAACAGTAAGTAGTGACCATTGTGATATATGTCTAGTAGCTTTTAGTACTGTAAGTACCTTAGTTTACAGGAAGTCGGTTAAGGTTATAACAACTCAATGATAATAGTCGCAGACTGTGAAAGTGGTTGACCTGGATTCAAATTCTGAAGTGTCAGATCTGTCAAGAGTGTAGGTACGTCATAAAAACTATACCAAATTCTAAATGAGGAAGAATCTTCTTCCAACTAACTGAAAGTAAATCTCAAGCAATCATTTGCTTCCTACTGAAAGTAAGCTACATATTTATGGAAATTATCCAGTAAAAGTTATCAATAAAATGAAATGAATTTTGAAAACGTATAAAAATAATGTTATTGTTATCATCGATAGATACTGAATTCAGTAGTCACATAGTGAAAAGAACATAGTGACCTTAAAAGAATGAGGTAAATGACCTATTTTTATTTGTTACTTTTGTTTAGTATTTTTACCTCTTTTTTTGTCATCATACCCTTTTTTTCAAAAAATATTTCCTCTAGTTAAACTTCTGGAAAACTCACTTTCTTTTGTATCGTTTGCTTTAAAACTTCTTATTTGTTCAAATAATATGAATGAATGGATAAATGATAAGGGTAGAAATGGAATAGAAAAGTAAGAAAGACTGGTCAAGCACTTTTTATTGCTTAAGTTTTTTGTTATGAATTTCCTTTCCTATTTCTACATGGTCTATATTTGGTCGTTATCATTTTTCCATATTGTTTCCGTCATATTTAAGTAAAACATTTAAAGGAAAAAAAAATGATGTAATATGTCAACATGAATGATCTACAGTTTAATATTAAACTGTCTCTCTTGTAAATGATTGAAGACAAATAGGCTGATAAACAATCAAGAAAAAACGTATTTATGAGTAGTACGAAATAATTTAAATTCTCAAATATATTCATTATGAAGAGGTTGTAAGTAATCTACTTAGATAAATTGTGTACACTTCGTGTGTTACCATCAATTATTTTACATAAAATTGTCTATATTTTTCTATGCAGTTGCATAGATTAAACATGGAGAAGAGTTTGCGATTGGATTCTATGAAAGTCTTCCTAAAAATTTTTTTTGAAAACAAGAAACACTTTCAACATTGTAGTCTCAGAAAATATTCATGAAACAGGTTTTCTCGTGTACACTACAAACTCTAAACAGTTGTCATCTTGTCTCTACTCTCGTAGATCAACTCACATTTCATTACACCTAGATTTTCAAATAAATTTAATCATACCACTGTTTAGTTTATAATACTATTTCTAAATGAGGAAATTAGGTTCAAGTCGTTGTTATTTATAATTAATTTTCGTTTCATTACTTTATTAGGACGTCGTTTAATTTTAGCTTTGGAGTTTTTTTACTGCTACCTTACGCAATGTCCTGGAAACTTCTTTTTCATCATATTCTGCATCCTGTATTCTAAACATTCTGTTTATTCATTTTGGTAAATTGTACTAATGTCATGACCTACATTTCAACCAACTTTACCTTTGTGTGAAATTTTGACTACAAAATTATTCATGCTCAATTTTCTTCATGATTACAATGCTTTCTGTGTAAGATAGTTGGAGGTAGTCTAGAAGAATTTATAGACCTAGATTTTATATTAGTTGGTACTCAGCTGGGAAACTTATATGGAATGCTGAAGGAGAGTGTATCATAATTCATACCTATTTTTACTCTACATAATGTTAAGTAGTTTGTAAAATTAGATTCATGATAATAATAATAATAATAAACACCGTCAATCCATTACCTGGTATATACAAATGACTATCTGACCATCGACTTAAATTAGTTCCGTTTGTTCCAGAACGTTGTGAAGCTGAATATGTTTCCTCTTCTAATTGTTTTGTTATTCTTTTAGCAAGGGAACAAGCAGAATTTTCCAAGTCTAATAAATTTACAGAGTCTAATTTGAAAGGACTAAATAAATGTTTACTATTTTGTAAAATTGTTTCAGCTTTGTCTAAATTAGATAATTGACAATCAGTTAATAATTTAGAGAGTTTTGGAATATTATTTGGTTGTACATAAAAGTTTATTGGTTTATTCGTAGGTAAAAGATTTGTATTTGGTATTATTGGAAACGGATATACATTTGTTACAGTGGAATCATTAGATAAAAGAAATATTTCTTCACCATCATTTGGTAGACCAAGTGGTAAAAATATCCAATCCAATTCAAATGATCCTGTATCTGATCCATTTTGTGGCATCTTAAATTGTATGATCTAATAAAAACAATACAAAATATGGATTAAATATGTAAGATTGTTTATGTAGGATCCATGTTAAAATAATGATTTGTATACTGAGAATGTCAAGTATGAGCTCACTGTTACATTTTTGTTTTGCTTATATGAACATTCACAAACGCATTCTAGTGATCAGCGTGAGAAGTAAAAATACATTCTATTTTACTGAAATCGACTGATATAACACCTAAGTGTCCAACTAATTAAAACAGCTGATATTTTTCATTATTATGGGATTACAACATTCCGAAAATCTTATTTTGCTAGTGATTTTGGCATAACTATATGTCACAGGATTATATGAAGTTTTTAAACAAGAGAATTTTGGGTTTTATGAGTTTAATCACTGAAAGCTTTGTTACCGTTTCAACATGTAATGCAACAGCAATGTGAAGGCAAGTTATGCATATAAAAATGATACAATTAAAGGAGTCTGATAGTAGAGATTAAGTCTATTCGAAATGTCATACTTCACTTGTTGTTCCCATGACTGTCATCCAGTGTAATTAGTTTACTAACTACCACAAAGGAAACATCACAAATGAACATCATTCGAAAATAACTATTCATATAATTTGCACTTGATTTTCGCAACCAAGTGGGGTTAATTGCAGTGTCATCTACTACCAAGAAACCTTGAACATCCGCTTTGCTTTGTTGTTATACTTCTGTTCTGTATTAAGGTCATAAATAAACTTCCTTTACTCTAGCTTCTAGTCCTACTTTAACCGATATCAATTACCAGTAGAAGACAACCACAAATCAACCTATTACTTCCAAATAAATAATATACGATTATTTAACTAAATAAGGCTGTATAAAACGGTACTACAGAAAATGTTGTTACTAAATAATCTTCATTTAACGCAATTCTTTAGAATAGATGATTGTTTGAACTGAGAGATCTGGTTTGGAAGATTTTTACTGCGTGTTTGACCTTAAAGAAATAAAGGATAAATTACTTAGTCACATCATGCCCTCTGCTACTTTTGATCCACACATTCCAAGAAGCACATAGATCTCCTAAAAGCCCCAGGCATTTGTTATTAGGATTATCAACAATGTGTAACATGCAATTTCAATTAAAAAACATTTGTTCATACTGCTGATATGAATTATTATGAAAGTTTTATTAATTTGTATGACTTCTATGCTTATCACCTACCTCATAAACATACAGTTTTTTTGAAGTAACTTCAGGATTAATTCGATTTTTTAATGTTTCTGCAAGAGTAACATTGATTTTGTTCAACTTGTGTAATTCATAGTTATCTAATTTCTCTGGCCATTGAAATTTCATACGTAACTTAGAATTGGTTATCAGTAGTTGAACTGGTGGAACTTTAACTGATAGACGAAATTCAATTTCTACACTTTGAGCAAGTTTTGCATTGGTTGCATGAAAACTAATCAAAATAGATTATGGTCATGATAATTAATGGAACTGTTAATTGTCTATGATAATGTAAAATTTTGATTATGTAAATTAAAGCAAAAATTATTAACAAACAATAACATTATTAATTAGGTCATATTACTGACTTAAATTTGGCATATACATGTGTATCACAGATAACCATGTTAAACATTATGTGAATCTGTTGCATCAGTTATGTAACAAAATAAATGTAAAGAATATATAATTTTCTTAAGAAGCTTTTAGTCACAAAGTTCTATCTGATCACAGATATTCATGGTGGCTTCCTAAGTAAGAAACCATTTAGGAGTATAAGAAAAATGTCTCATGTACTCAACCATTAATTTATGTTTTCTAATCAACAGATAGTAATTACTAAAAGAGGGGCTGAATTTTATTTTCCCCATTTCACTTGTGCATGTAAATATACTTATATCAAGTGGATTAAAATAAAACTATTAGAAACATTTCCCATATAGCCGTATAAATGATGTAGATCTCTACACTGTATATTAGTTGAATAAGAGGACGTGATGCATGAAATTTACCAGTCAAGCTGCTTTTGAACATATTTCTAAAAGCTCCATCCAAGTAAAGTGCGCAGATGAGAAGGCTCTGTTCTGTGGTGTTGTGATAAAGCGATTCCCTCCAAATATAAGATAGGAATATTTTCTGGATTTTCTTAAGCTGCTTAAAATACGAAATTTAACTTCAAAATAAGTTCTGTCGATACTCAATCTGATCTTAAAATTGATATGATTTGGTATATTAACTTCAACACTTATTTTTAAAGTCACATTACTCTTGGTAAACTAGCGACTGAGAAAATTTACTTGGACATCAAACATTCAGTGGGATTCTCTGAACCTGGGCGAAAAAGATAGGTCCTTATTAACTGTAGAATGAGCGACCTATTATGATTATATCGTCTGGTCACTCTTGATATTTAATTGTGTTGTTTCGATTTTATTATTCTGTACCTAGTCACTTTGTTTTATTTGTTAAAAAATTAACTTCTGGATTGTGGTCTGGTTTTTGGTTTAAATTCACTCGCATCTTCGAATGAAAATAGTATCTCTGGAGGGAATATCACATAACCAAATAGTATTATTGCATCTTGTCTGTCGATGAATACTATATTCTTTCATTCGACTATTTCCAGTCTTTCAAATAATCAAAATCCCAAGTCATAATAGTCAAATGTGACATGAAAGACATATCTGAAGTTTGTTAACAAGCGACTATAGAGTTATGAGATGTGACTGATATGGCATATGGATGGCGTAAATATTGGACCATAAGTCTAGATGAGCTAATAGGTTAGCAATTTACTGGTTAAAAGTACTTAGTCGGCTGAGGACGATGTGGAACCACATTACCGAAGTCATATGTTATATGATTTGTACATGGTCAGCTAATACCGACTAAGATGAGTTATGCAGTCTACGATAGTAGTAAATGTATATAAATACTACAAGAACAATAAGTGGCTCACTTAATCTGTTATGGTGGTAAACAGCTAAAATTCAAACATTAATGCAAGGTCCTATTTCGATTAATTGGATGATTCATCGAAGATTTACGGACAGTTAATAATATTACTTTAAATATAATGCATAAAGTTGACAATTCGGACTTTCAGTATGGATTCACTTCATCATAAACAATAATTAAAAGGATTGATATAAGTCAAAACCTCTTAAAAATTTCTGTTTTTACACATGAATATTCTGATTCTTTGTGGTTAACTATAATCAACACTCATGGTGTATTACATTTGCTGTATTTTTAAATACAAATGAAACCTCCCATTTATCAGTGTTTTCAATGAAACTATAAAGTTTTATGTTTTAACCAGTTGAATATTTGTCGGAAGAACATAAACATGGTTTAACTGAGATAAATAAGTAAGCATATCTTCCACTGTTAAAGTGTTTAGTTAGACAACATTCAAATTTTCTAACAAGATACATAGTCATTACAATTTACATAATCATTTTAATTTTGCTTACTGAATATGCCTACAAGGCATTAAAAGTTGGTAATTAATTATTTAAAATTAGGAGGGTTTGTGGTGATAGTTAACTGTTAATTTTGATATCACGATTTAATCTAAATCAGACAACTATTGATCACCTGGAAGTACTGGACAGCTTCTTCGTCCTAGTATGGAACTTCTCAGCAGTGCGCATCCACGACCTCATCAGGGATCGAACCTAGAACCGTCTGGCTCCTCGGCGAATGCCTTGCCCTCAGACCACTGAGTCGGGTTCTAACGGTTGATAGTCCCAATTCAGTCCAGTGCTGTCCAGGTGATCAATCGTTGTCTGATTCAAATCAATTCGTGATATTAAAATTGACAATTAATTGTTTTTCAATTGAGATGGTTATTTTTGTGGAGATTGGTTATTTGATTTGATTGGATATATCACAGATTGATGTTGGCAGGGTACCATTGACAACAAGGGAGCACTGGACAGCCGTTTCGTTCTAGTGTGGAACTCTTCAGCAGTGCGCACCCATGATTCCGCACCAGGGGCTTCAGGTTGACGCGAGCGCCTAACCATCTACACCACTGGGACGGCATCCAATGGTAGAATTCCCACTTCCATCAATTTGTGATATATATAGCGCGACGATCATCCATTGTCATTGGTGATAACTGTCTCACTCCTGACAGATGGTTAGGCGTTCGCGTCAACTTGAAGCCCCTGGTGCGGAATTATGGGTGCTCACTGCTGAAGAGTTCCACACTAGAACGAAACAGCTGTCCAGTGCTACCTTGTTGTCAATGGTACCCTGCCAACATCAATCTGTGATATATCCAATCAAATCAATTAATTATTTGTTAAATGTATTCTGTAAATATTTATTTTTAGACAAAGAATTTCTCATTACCTACATTCTCACATGTATTTCTGTTCAGTAAACACATTTAAAAAGTTATTATGAATTGTTTTTTATCATTAGTAATAGATTGATTGAATTTTCTTTTTAAAAAAAAATCAAATAATCGCAATACATTATGTAATAATATTAGAAACTGTTTGCCAAATACAAATAATTAAAGAAAATCAATTAGAGTAAATTATATCTCCTGTTAGTTAAGAAGGATTGATGAAATTTTATATAACCATTGATTTAATTAGTGATTGTTTTTATTTTTCATATTTGCAAAATTATTTATTATTAATGTACATTTCCGGTAACCATGGTATCTTAATTTATATACAAATAATGAAATATTTTTCATCTCTACGACTGGTATTCTGATGTAATTAACAATAACAATATAATTTCTAATAATTTTTTTATAAACTAAAAGTAAAAAAAATTCATTCATCAGTTTACTGATTACCAAGGAGTAATGTTTCACCTTACTCCAAGCTACAAAGAATAAATGTTAGTTTGTTCTACTGATTATAATAATTTAATTCTATATAGCAATATCTATCATTCATTTGTGTGTAAATTGATAGTTACTTTAGTCAGGGTAACTAATAAGTGTGAAATAATTTTATTAATTGAGCCTAAGTTAGCTTTACATACATTGAAATGAAATTGGTTCTACGGAATTCTAACAGGACTGAAAATCGTATTATTCATCACATTTCACTGATAATGGTAGGAACACAGATGGGGACATTGAAAGGAATCTACTTCAATAAATAAATACAAACAAGGCAAACTAAGATATATTCAATAGCAACTATTACATAGTGGATATTCTTACATAATACCGATGTATGATCTAAAGTAACAGGTGAACACAATAACAAATACAAAATTATTTGAGAGACTATGCATATTTGTCTGCTCACCTACCCAGTGAAAGTATGCCCACTAGTTTAATGATAGGCACTTATTTAGAAATGTCACATGTCGTAACTCTGTAACTGAATGTAAAATGGATATTATAAGTGACCATGATGCCAATAATGACTACTTATGAATTAAATCAAAGTCATCACTAAGATTAAAAAATCACTAAAAGTAGTCTATCTTAAAGTGTTGTACGCCATGCTAAATATGAAATTAATTTATAACTCTATGTGTAATGGAAATTGGTTAGACTCTTCGTATTATTGTCTTTAACATTTAACCGTCTGAAGTAATCTGTCTATCCCGTTTAATTCCCTTATTAGTTCATATTATTCTGAAGTAGTTTTAACAATATCAACTATGTATATTACTTCGTCATCGTATAGCTTCTTCATTGAATTTCTTATAAATGTTTTTAATGAAAAGACCGTTTTGCATTATGATAAATGATAATGTTTGGCAAGAAACTACTTAATTAACTTACAAAAGTGTTATAATTTGTGATATCTTCAAACTACTTATCACGCATACTTCTCCTGTATGGACATTCCAAGAAAATGGTGAATCACCTAGAGAATAGAAAAATATACCAACAAAGTGAAAATTCACAATCATATGTTCTATAGAAAAAAAGATAATGCGATTGGAAAGAATATTCCATGTAAGATTTTATTTTACGGGAACATATTGAACCTGTTATTTTTTTTACTTACCTTTCACTTCCAAATCTAATTTGTCAAATGAAACTGTTTTAAGCTCTTTGAACCAGTAAATGGGTATTTGATAACACCAAAATACACCTTGAAAAGAATGAAAAAAGTGCGGAAGAAAGTGTTATGTAATCAGAATAAAGTTTTGTATCTTAAAAGTATAATTCGTTAACAATATTGAATAATAAACGTTCCACTTTTAACACATTAATTTAAACTATGTCTTCAATAATATATAAAATTGACTACATATATACTAACTTAAGGAGAAAGACTGAAATTGTAAGCAAGTTATGCCTGTTTCCAACAGTAACTGCGTTAAGTATTGATATTTTTATCACTTCCGAATTCGCTTAATCAATTAACAATAAACTGGATTTTCTATAGTAACTTATATAGTATTATGTTTTACTATGTTTACTGTTACTTAGGTGGAGATGTTTCTAACTAGTTCATAGTGACCAGATTAAGCTACAATACTCCTGAAGCTGATGAGCCAGTCGGTGATTAAAATTCCATACTTCGGTCAGATTTTGTTTTATGTAGCAGTATTCGGACACAGAGCAAACAATCAACTTGTCTGATAAAATGAACTAATGTTTTTGACAATTTCAATGGACGAGCTATAAAAGAAAATAGACCTTCACTTTAATATAGATGACGCATATATGCAGTAAAAACAGTAGTTATTGGCCTTTTGCGATTATTTGATTAACACTGCAATCAAATGAAATACAGCCATTATTAATTTCATTGTATTCACTTTACTATCTTATGCAAACGGTAAGTACCGAATAATAATGTTTCACCTTTACACAGAATGTATTATGTGATTCATAGCTAAGAAAATCGTGGAGAATTAATCTACAAAGGTTTGCAGTTTTCGAATCTGTAGGGACGGATTAAAAATTGATTATGAAGAGCAGAATAGATTTATGTCAATCACAACCATTGTTCTGTAGGTCATACAGAGTCTTTTCTTTAGAAGGACAGAATGTGAATATATGTATATACATGCAAAAATACATATATACATACATGTGAATAAATATTGTGTTATGTCAATCATCAGGATGAGAAAATTAGATTTAATAACGATCAATATACTTCTACTTGATATGACTAAAGAAACTGGCTTTAAACTCTTGGGATATTTTTTCACATCTTTTAAATGGCAAATTTTTGAGTTTTTTTTCTAAAAAAAATTGTCGCTTCATGGAAACCTCAAATACCATGTTATGATGTAAACTATATTTGCTGTTTATTTTAAAACAGTTACATACACATAGAACCTTAGATTATACTTACGGAAGCTCAATTATATATGTAATTCCCTATACAGTAAGTCTAACAACATGATTATGTAACCTAAACAATATGTTTTTACATTTCTCCAAATTTAATGTTTCAAAGTAAAATAGGTAGATAGAACCGATTATTCTATAATCAAACACTGATAGTACTTGAAAAAGGATTAACGGATTCTTAGATCATGTTTTAGAAGTACTTGATAATTAAAATCTTTTGTTGTTTTTGTAATTAAATAGGAATGTGGTAGTTTAAGCACAATCTAGGACAATTTCATATCAAACTAAAATTGGCCATAAATAGCAATGCAAACTAAAAAGGAAGCAAATTATTGTGTTATTATATGAAACTGATCGATAGTGCATCTGTACATAACTACAGTGACACTAGAAGAGGACTACGCCATATCACAAACCTCTTGTGAATGAAATTTTATCATTTCTTTAGACCTGAGATATATTTTACACAGATTGATTGATGGCGGTGCCTTAAGTGAATGATGTCGCCTCACGAAGAGAGATAAAAGAATCAAAACTCCTCCACTTTTGAATGTCATACTGTTTTAATACAGTTTCTGTAGAACAGCTTTTTATTAGCTGGTTTATCGTTGTTTAGAGTCAGGTTATCCTGAAATCATTATTATACTCAATTGTCTAAAATTAAGACAAAAGACCTGTTCAACACTCCTTTAAATAATGCGTTTCACTTTTTTAGTAATATTGTTAGTATTGTATTCAAGATTATGAAACGAACCAAGTTTGTAGTGTAATTAACCACCCCCCTACTTTTATTCAACATTTTTTAATCTAACTATTCATTTGAAAGTTTTGATGCACCACATCCTTGTTAACAAATACGTTGTACGCTTTGAACGGATGTTCTTAACTAGCCTCCAGAACAAAAAGAAATAAAAATTTTGTAGACTTAAAAGAAAATGAGTTAAAAATTATTAGCTTACCTGGAGGAATACGTAAAATAAAATTCTTCCTGAATGGTGATGGACGCTTTACAATGATTTGAAATGGTTCTAAAATGTACAAAAATTATACTATGTATATGATGCAAAGAAACTAATTGGTCAACCAAAACATTTGACAGATAACATTAATTTGTCATTATAAGTATTTTTGCAAATATACAACTTTATTCATAAATCTGATAAGCAAATTAGCTGACTTAATTATCAAGAGAGCGATTATACAGCCACAGATGTTTTACAAGGACGCTGTCAGTCTGTCATTTTTGAAAGAAATATATACTGGTTACTGAAGTACACTAGCAGATTTATTTCTTTCAACAACCTTAGACTCAAGAAAGCAGTTACTCTTGTAAATATAGTGGATTAACTAATCATTCTGGGAACTTATGAAGACGTTTATTAACTGTCTGCATCAATATACTTTTTTATAAATGCCTCAAAATAATTTTTAACAAGAGAAATTCATCATAAGCATATTGACATAAGTAACAGTTAACAAAAAACTGAGGATCCAAATAGATGTGTTGGAGTTATCCATACCTTCACTATATTTTGTCACCTCAAAGTTATGATATTTACTGTACATCCCATTAAGAAATAACACATTTATATGGAGCACATAGAACATGATTTCCATTCGGTTAGACAAGTCTAAACATCAATATTTACGTCTTATAAACTATTTAGACTACATTTTAATGATTAGATGATAAGTTCTTGAAGCGTAGATGAAATCAACTTTATCATCTGTCATTATTTAAACATAAAACAAAACAAACTGAATTAATTCATTAACCTACAGGCAACCTACATCGTCCGTATTCTATCCAACTAAATGATGCATCTCGCAGAAAAATTCAGTACTCTACTCTGAGTAAACAAGAAGTGAAATCTTTCTTTCTACCTATGAAATACTACTAAATATGCATGAAAATGTTAGTAAAACTTTTTAGTAGAAATTTTATATCTGAACAGTTATGTATTATCATTATTATTTATTCATTGAAGCAAAAGTATTTCTCTTATACCATTTCAACTGACCCATTTCTAATTAGTTTAGTTATATGGAAGAAAATAAAAGAAGATGAAGAATGTTTCTATCATGAAAATCTAAAAAAATTCACTTACTGGACTTTTATGCTTTTATAAAATTTATAGTTTTGTTGATTATTTAGTTATTCACCTGAATACATCTTCATTAGTATTTTTTTTATTGCGATTCACTTTAGATTGGATTATAAAAATAAGGTGAAATTGTACAAGGTGAGAGGTGAATCTCCTTTCACTATCCTACATTCCAAGTATTTTATTGAAATATTCAATACTATTAGGTCATTTTGTATGTTATAGTATAGTAGTGAATGAAAGTTAAAGTATTTACTGCTGATAAACAAATTTAATGACTTACTGAAACTCAAAAGGCATTTAAACGATTGTGTTTACCAACTTACATTTATATATTTGTTTATAAACGAATAATAATCTGACAACAGTAGACGATAAACATTTATCTGTTATTGCTAAACAAATGGTTGGAATGGATCATAGAATTGATTTCAAATAATCTTTTACATGGCTGCATAGGAGTTCACTAATACAAGTATATGTGTATCAATGTCTTACATACTTAAAACTCTAGTCATTATGCTGTGTAGGAGGAACACTTGTATATACATGACATATTTATGTTTTATTTGACTTCAGGGAATGGTCTGAATTAGACAACTATTGACAACCAGGAAGTACTGGACAGCCATCTAGCCCTTGTATGTGACTCTACAACGGCGAGCATCTACAGCCTCATGGGGAGGAGGATCGAAATCAGGGCCTTATGTTTCCGTGGCGAATGCTTTACGACTACATCACTAAGCCGACTACCAACGGTTATCATTTTTAACTCAGTCAATTCACAATATATATATATACGAACTCATTTAATATTTTCAAAGAAAACCCTTATTTTAAAGAATTCATCAATTTTGGCAAATTTTTGTTAATTAGTATTTTTTTTATTGCGATTCACTTTAGATTGGATTATAAAAATAAGGTGAAATTGTACAAGGTGAGAGGTGAATCTCCTTTCACTATCCTACATTCCAAGTATTTTATTGAAATATTCAATACTATTAGGTCATTTTGTATGTTATAGTATAGTAGTGAATGAAAGTTAAAGTATTTACTGCTGATAAACAAATTTAATGACTTACTGAAACTCAAAAGGCATTTAAACGATTGTGTTTACCAACTTACATTTATATATTTGTTTATAAACGAATAATAATCTGACAACAGTAGACGATAAACATTTATCTGTTATTGCTAAACAAATGGTTGGAATGGATCATAGAATTGATTTCAAATAATCTTTTACATGGCTGCATAGGAGTTCACTAATACAAGTATATGTGTATCAATGTCTTACATACTTAAAACTCTAGTCATTATGCTGTGTAGGAGGAACACTTGTATATACATGACATATTTATGTTTTTATTTGACTTCAGGGAATGGTCTGAATTAGACAACTATTGACAACCAGGAAGTACTGGACAGCCATCTAGCCCTTGTATGTGACTCTACAACGGCGAGCATCTACAGCCTCATGGGGAGGAGGATCGAAATCAGGGCCTTATGTTTCCGTGGCGAATGCTTTACGACTACATCACTAAGCCGACTACCAACGGTTATCATTTTTAACTCAGTCAATTCACAATATATATATATACGAACTCATTTAATATTTTCAAAGAAAACCCTTATTTTAAAGAATTCATCAATTTTGGCAAATTTTTGTTAATTAGTATTTTTAGTTACAAATTCATTATTATTATTACTATGGACTAACGAATGTCATAGATTAGGAAATTTGATACGACATTCAATGTAACAGTCACTTTGAATTATGTCATCATTCATTGTATTATAGTTGAATACATTTTAATTTTAATAAAACCATTTCGTACCACATATTGATTGGACAAACTGAACATAATCACTCTTATGAACTGAATGAAAATATACTGAAAATAAGTTTATTTTCATCAATAACAGTTTAAAAATTGATCTTTTAAAACCATGTAACTCCATAGTCTTTTAGGGTATTTATGATTGTGACAGTAGATAAACAACACTACATGATTTGAGTATGTTCATGATCGGAAAGGTCCAGATTGTTAATTTAAAGAAAGATGACACTTGATGAGGTAGTTTATTGGATCCTTTCCATATCTGCCAAATTTTCCATTAATTTAATTGATATAACTTTATAGTGTTGAATTATAACTTGCCATTTTATTCTAATTCAATCATTTGTATAAGTCAATTTACGAGTTATTGTTTCTTTTCAGGTAACAGTGAGTTTACTTAAACTCACTTTCAAACTAGATAATGGTTTATGATTTTAAGTGCCACTTAATAGAGTTCTGGACTGGCTTAACGATTTACAACTAGATCAACTTAGCTTCAGTATTCATTATAGTTCTAAACTCTTTTATTCGCCTACTACTTATTACACTATATAATTTGATAAAGTTTATGGTGAGTTTCGTTGTGCACATTTCTTGAAGTGTGAAAATAAGAAGTTCATGACGTTGCTTATTTATCTAATGGATTTCTTAAACTATCGTTTAATTTCCTAGCTTGTTATACATTATTTTGTGTAAAATTTACAGTTTATATCTTTGGTATGTACTGCTGAGGGGTTCCATACTGAAACGAACCAGATAACTGGTGCATTCTGGTTATAGGTGGTACCCTGATGACACCAATCTTCGACGTGTTCAGTCATCTAAAAATACCACTCTCTATAAAAGAGCCATCTCAATTCAATTACAACAATCAGCTTACTACTCACTAACTTCAGGATGCTCCTGAAGTTCTAGTGAGAAGCCGTGAATAGTAGAGTTCCTACCTAACGGGCATGAGACAGTCATCATCAATGACAATGGATGACTGTCACATTGTATATCGCCAATAAATGGAAGTGAAAATTCTATTATTATGTGCCGGTCTAGAGGTGTGTAGCGTTAAGTGTTCGCCAACCTGAAGCTTTAGAGACGGAATCTGGGGTGGACACTTTTGAAGAGTTCCACACTAGAATGAAACGGCTGTCCAATGCTTTCCGGTTTTCAATGGTGTCCTGCCAACATCAGTCTGTGACGTATTCACTTAATCTATATTTTATTATGGAAATTTGGTTTCTCATTATAGTCTACTTTACAGCACCTAAATAGTTCAATCAGTATATAACGAAGTGCCTAATGGAAGAAATTATCTAAAATCTCTATGATTTATCTCACACAGTTCCGATTAAGTTGTTGATGATATGCCTATAGGGGAATAAAATTATTAGTTAATAATCAAGAGGTTTGTATAAAGTGCTGGAAGGAGAAAATAATTTAACGAATGATGAAATTTCATTTTTATTTATGTATAATGTAAATAATTCACCAATTAGTTACTCACTTACCACAAACTCTATTTTGATCCCGATCTGTTGCACACACAATAAATGTATGATTTCCAACATGATCTGGTAGAGGTTTAAGTCGAATAATCTGATTCTTTGCATCAAACGATACCCACTTTTTTATATCACGTGTAATTTCTTCACCAAGAGCCTGAATTAAATTTTCCTTAGATTTAAGTTCAATGTATGAAATATTCTCGCTATTGGAAACATACAAACTGAGTTTAAGATTTTGTGTATAACCATCTTGAAGGTCATAAAATGTATTCTGTGGTATTTGTACATTGGATATTTGATAAACTGTGGTTTTTATTGGTGTTATATAATTTTTTACTCTTGGGATATTCGAATGAGTTTGATCTGAGCTGGAATGCTCCATAAATGACAGATAATCCATTTTTGGGAATTGCTGAAACGAGGCCATCCCTGAGCCTTCTTCTAAGTATCCAGCCACACGTGATGACATTGCCGATCTTTTACTAAGAGAGCGTTTCACATTTTCATGGTTCCTCTGAATTGTATCATGTAGGGAATTGTGAATCAGATCACCAACAATCCATTCAGTTAACTAGTAAGTGAAGAAATATTTAGAGTAATATCTGTTAGAATATAAGTAGTTGTAATAGTTAAAGAATAGGTAGTTAATTAGATTGAAGATGCTTATTTATTGTGTAGTGTAACCTAGTGATATTCGACTAATAATTAATTATTATTGTTATTAGTAATTTAATTATTATTTCATAGTTGTAAAACAATTACATAAGAAATCAATCAATAATTTATAGTAAACGGCCATTAAAATATGCATATTCCCCCCCCCCTTCCTCACACCTAGTAATAATATACCGCAGATAAAAATAGTTGCGGAAAAACAATTATCTAATCAATTAACTCTATATATAGAGAGAATATAAATTCAGCAAGTTTATTTAGCCTTATCAATATCTGTCAAAGATATTACATTGGTAAAAGGAATTTAAGGTAGTGATTAATTCATGATATTTATGATAAAACAAATAAATTCAAAAGTTTTACACTGTTGTTTAAGCATTGCATCTATTCATACATTGGTTTATTACTTATATACAGTTATGAATTATTTAAGATAGTTGAGTTAAATTGTTTGTAGATTTTCACTAAACCAAAATGAATTGTATTTGCATGTTATCAAGGTTTAATTGAATTTTTGACTCAGAATCTATTAATAATAGAAATCATAACATATTCAGTTTGTTTAGTAACATGATGTAGTATCAGTGCGTTTCAAATTGTAAATGAATGTTAAGTTTCATCGTTTGATCCGATCAGATGTCTATAACGAGTATCAATGCACACACTGTCGTTTAAGGTGTTCTCGTGTACTTTAAAAAAATGTAAAATAAACCACTAAACATTCTGTAACATATTTTGTCGTTATTAGTTTATGTTTACTACTCTTTCAATCCATGAAGTCGATTGAATGATATTTATCACAGATTCAATGTTGTCTGTTATCATTGTGCTACATTTTATTGATTATGGAATAATTCGAAAAGTTCATCAGTACATTTCTGTGATACTTATATATTTACAATTATCAGTTAATCAGTATGCTCAAAATCGATGTCATGTCGATTGTCATTTGAAATCACACATTAAACCAGCACTTCGACATCTGTTGTATTCATTTTTGAGGAAAGAATAAGTTAGAATAGCTAAGGATAATGCAATCAAAAACAAAATCATATCCAAGCAGTATATTAATATCCTGTATTTGTGTGATAAGTTGTAAATTATTCCATTGTAAAATACAATATAAGAATAGGTTTTTTGTAGGATTTCTGCATAAACTATACACACTTGTTTTTGGTGGACTTTGATTTATTTACATGTCATATACTTTGTAAAAATATCAAAGTTTTAAAATACCAACTTGTTTATTATCTTCAATTTTCTAATACAATGAAAGTTGAATTTTAACTGTGTTTATATGGTATAAAGATTGTAATTTAGCCAGTTAACATAATTAAAAGAACCGAATAGATGACATAATAGTCAACAATTTGATGTATCGGTACACATATGGAATTATTTTGCCAGCTCAATTCATTTAATAAAAATACTTAAATGAATTAGAATGAATGAATACTATTCTGGTGAAGTTTCCAGAAACTGTTACCAAAGAGAGAATGAGCAATAATTTGAATATATATATATATATATATATATATATATATATATATATATACTTGCTCTTCATCCAAAAATGGTATGGCTGAATTGTTTATCAGATTAAAAATGAACGTTACGAAGTTACTAATGACTTTTAATCTCCCTATTCTAACCATAACAGATATTATAAATAGTCTGTTCTGTTTAATATATACAAAACGTATTAATGAAATAAGACACACCATAGAGAGCACTGTTTTCATCTTCTAACTTCCCTTAGCAATTGTGTGATAAGTAATTAGAATGTCAGTTCTTCATTTTTATCACGCTCAACTTCTTGCCATTCATAAGACTCTGTAATGTATTTTTTTCATAGTTTAATGCAATGTATCTAATCTAAAACAAATATCGATGACATGTCTGTTATTGTGAGACTTAAATTGTTTACATTTGCAAGCAGCAGGTTAAATTATTTTTTGAGAACATCGATGACCAATACGTTTTTTCGAAATTTACTATATCCCCGGATTATAACTAAGAATTTGTAAGCTTTGTATAGTAGACAAAATATACTAGATGTATACGCACTAATACCAAATTACCGGGTACTAGTTATTAATCAACTTGAAATTAAAGGTAAGACTAATAGGATATTTTGTTCTTAATAAACTGGTTGAATTGGCATAAATCCTCATAGAATAGATCAGTAATGATTGATTTTTCCTATTTGTACATTCCTACCTCATTGAATTTATATAATTTTGAATATGTTCCTGAAACTGTCCGCTATCTACCTGTACAATATATTAGTCAATCAATTTTGACTGATTTATTAATTGGACTGCAATTAAATTGACCTAAGTAGTTATATTTATCATTAACACAACAAAAATAAATGACTGTGAAACAACGAAGTTGGTTGTAGTGGGAAAATAAACGTAGAGAATATTTATGGATAAGATCGGAGCAGAAGAGTATGTAGATGAAAATCTGTTACATCTGTCCAAGAGAAAGCTATTTCGATAAAATGAGACTCCGTCCAGTAAATATATAACATTTGGCAAAACCCATATTAATAATCAGTGACTTCAAGAACTGATACCATGTATTCGTTTAGCCATTACTGCTTCTCCCAACCTCTTTTACTATTATCCATATTAACTGAGTTGGCTGAAGTATATCTAGTATCACTGATGAGAAGTATTTATTGTGTGGTGCAGTGTCATATATTCTATAAGTGTCAAGTCTTTATACGCTAGAACGCTGAAATCAATGGTCCTGCGTTCAGTGGTAGAATTCCCGCTTCCATCATTTTACGAAATAGCTAATCAATCATCAATTGTCGTAGTTGATAACTATCTCACTGACAAAAATTCTGGATTCCACCAGTCGCGATAGCTCACTAAAGTTTCAAAAAATCTTGAAGTTTGTCAGCCGTCAGTGGGTTACTATTATTTGTAGTTTTAGCAATCTTAATTTCACACGTCTTGACCTCCATCCAACTTATACGTACTCGCATTCATCTTATGTTGAAATATGTATTCAAGTTGCTCCTAATCTGTTTATCACTACTATTAGTATATGTGTCATCCTGCTGCCACTTCACACCTTTCACTTATCACGATTAATTATGTTATTCACCTATTTCATTTATATCATTGACTCACAAATTGCCTGTATTAATTTAATAATTTTCATATTCCGATATAAATATTGCTGCATAATAGAGTGAAACCTGATAATCTAACTGAAAACAGTACTAATTTAATGTCACAAGTTGGTCTGAATTAGACAACCATTGATCACGAAAAAGCACTGGATAGCTGTCTCGTCCCGTTTTGGAGCTCTTTAGTAGTGCACATCCACTTTTTGTATTTATCATGGATTGTTGTTGGTTGAATTGAATTTGGTTCCCTGGGGTGAGGATCAAGAGTGCCTAATGACGGAAGTTTCTTAGTAGGATAAAATAGCTACCTGATGCTTCCTGGTTTTCCGCGGTAATCAACCTTTGCAGAATGCAAACAACTAAATTTAATACAAATCTGTACAAAACAACCACAATTAAATTAGAATATTCAGCTAACTGGTGACTTACTTCAGGATATTCTTGGATTTATAGTGAGTTGTTACTGGTAGAATTCAGGTTTGTAGGAAGTGAGACAGTCATAACAATGACTAAGATGACCGTTTAGCTGTATAACAAATTGATGGAAGCCGGAACTCTACTACTGGACTGCAGCCGCCCCATCGGTGTGAAATGTTAATCGTTTACTCTGAGGCCTGAAGGTTCTGGGTCAAATTCCACAACAAAATCGAGGGTGCTCACTGTTAAGGAGTCTTGTACTAGGACGAAATAGCTGTCCAGTGCTCCCTAGTTTTCGGCGGTACCCAACCGAGATCAGTTTATAACAAATATAAACACCAAAGTTACAGAATACTTAAGTGTACTTTTATTCAATATTTTACTTGATGGACTACCTACCGTACGCTTAATATGCAATCTAATTTTTTAGAAATATGTAGGTTTTGGCTAGAACTGTTGTTTAATGTTGCGTTACCATAGACAGTTGAATAATAACTAAAGACTAAGGATTCTTAATAGATTAAATTTTTCTTAAAGAGTATAAATGCTTCTCTAGAGGTGCAAACTGAAGTCATCCAATGCTTTAGCCATTGGGATTACTGATCTGTCTAGAGGTTATGCAATGTTTTGTAACGACAGCAAGTGTTAGGTGTTAGGTAAGTCAGGCAGTTGTAATTACACAACTTATCACTAAGAAATAATTAGTTTCTCAAAAATTTTCTCCTATACTTAGTCAAATACAACTTCAAGGCGTTATGTATATTTGAATGGAAGCGTAAGAATAATAAAGGTAATAATAATAAGGCAGGCAATAAAGAGTAGTGGAGGTAAATAAAACGAAAGTTACTAAAAGTAAAGTGTTACATAGAGAATGCGAAAAATTTCAAGGAGAATGAATAACAAAAGTAGTAACTATTGGATCATCCTAATGGTTTCAGTGGTACTGATTATGCAGTTACTAATCAAGTGTGTCATTTTACCGTCTTTATTATCATTCTTTGGTTATATTGATTGTTATTCTATCAGTTGTACACCTTTTGGAACCTTCTTATGAGTAAAGAATCAATGCCAAAAAAGCTTTAGGTAAATAGAAGGCGTTTGTTAATTGAATTATGTCTATTTCATATACTGATAAATCAAAGGTTCTGAAATGTAATTGTGTAGTCTACTCTTGCAATTTTCCATGAGGCCAAGTGAAACTAACTCACACAAATCGTTGAACATTCTGTAGATATTTTTTATAGAAGTATTACAAGTGAACATAACTTATCGGCTTATCAGACCAAAATATTAATTAGTCCATATTTCACTGAAACTCCTTGATTGTTTAATAATGTTCGAGTGTCATGTAATACGGTTGGGAGAAGAATCTGGTTGATTCAAATAGCATTTATAGCCTGAATAAGGTTACATTTGGATGACTTATTTTTCTGTAAGGAGAAGTGGAACACTAAATAGCAACCAACCTTTCATAATGTGATGAAAAATATTCCCAGTCTATTGGCTAAGTAACAGTGAACCCAAAAAGTTAATGTGAACGAAACAATGAAAAAAGATTCATTCAGCTCATAAAACAAGAATACGCCGACGAAACATTGTTGACTTCAAGAATAATCAAAATTAATTAATTGAACGAAACCACTATGCAAAGTCAGAACTGTGTTTACATAACGTTGAAAGAAAAGTAGTTCGAAAGTTACCGACTACATAAACTCTTGCTGTCGTCGAAGTAAATGATTTATTATAATTAACTGACTATCAGTTACGGCTTTAAAATAGCGCCAATTACTTTCATGAAGTACTGTTTAATCATATGACTATTAGAATTGAAACACAAATTTTTATTTAGATTTTATTACTGACATTTGTCTCTTCTTTTACAAATAAAGTGGCATTTTCTAACTAGATTATAAATACAAATGGAATCAATTCATTGTCTTTTAGATTCTTTCAAAGAAGTGATTCATTCTTGTTAAATAACTACAACTAATTCATCATCATGGATAAATGAGTTGAATACATTTTCTATCAAAACATTCCTACTGAATTTTTTGTAAATATTCTCAGTGACAGATAGTATATATATATATATATATATATGGTATTTAGGAAATAAAAGGTAAACAAATGATAGATCTTACCTCGATATGTTTCATTTTCTGATAATAAGTAAAATTTATGCCACTTAACAATGTCCAAATTGGTACTAATCCTATTTGAAGTTTCTTCTCTAAAATAGTTAACATTTTCAATGTATTATCAGGTATTACACCACATCCAATATGTTGTAAGCTAATTAAATGTGAATAGTTTGATATAGAATTTCTATTATAATTATGTGCTTTAGAATTGGCCAATATAGAAAGTTTCCTGAAAAGTAAAGTATACAATAAATGTATAGAAACAAATTTCTATGATGGAATACACTTAAAGAGAATTTAATAAAATCACCTTCTTGTTTACTAAGATAGAATTTAAAATATAAACTAATTAAATCTTAATGACATTTGTTATACATGAACATCACCTTTTAAAATGTTGTCACCTGTTGAATTGTTTCAATTGATTTTGTCCATGTCAACAAATTTGCTACTTAACCTTTAATACATTTCTAAAAATGATCAAACTATGAAATTATTCTTGTATTTTGGAAGCGTTTCACTAAGTAACAATTATTTTCTATTCATAATCCACAAAGAATTTTCTTTAATTAAAACAATAAATTATTAAACGTAGGGACAATTAGTATCATCACTATTGTTCAGTATTAATTTCCAGGTTATGAAATTACGTTCTATGTACGTTTGTTTAGCAGTTTATACAAAAGGAAATTTAGTTGTAATGTACTATGTTAAATGTCTTATATATGGTCAGAACTTTATCCATTACTTTAAATTTTGTTACAGTAAGGAATTCTCAGCTCCAGCCCAGTAATATCGATAAAAATGTTAGTTTGACAGGTAGTTAGATTGTAACAATCAGTTTTTACAATTGACTTTTTAATCACGTTACGTTAAATGTTAGCTCAGATACTACAATCAATTTTCCATCTGTTCATTTGCAAATTATATAAATTCTCATATCCTTGTATTATATTTCACGGAATACACTAGTAGGAAAATATATTAACAACAGAGATTTTTCCGAATGAATTCTCCTGTATTAAGTATGGTAAGGACTTGTAGGATCGTTTTGATTGTTTGTAATAAGTACAGATTAAAGAAAACTTTAGCTCACTGGTTTAGGAAAGTGTCTCTTTAACTATTACTAAATAGTTCGAAATATGATGAGAATTTACAGTTGGATAAGTAACACCCATTCTTTACAGAAGAAAATGGTATTCATGTTTTCTTTTAGTTTATAGCTTGGTTAGTAAGAATAATAAATACTTAATAATTCACAGAAAATCAGAGTTTGTAAATAACTTACAAACTCTTTTGTTAAACAACCCTTGAAGTATTCCCTGTAAGTTGAAAATCGATTACATTCAGTTACTGAGGCACAGAAAGGGATAGAGAGAATAGCACTTCTACAAACAATACCGCAGTATTGGAATATACTGAAAAATCTTTCGTACAGTGCAAACAAAATAAATCAACAATGTGTCGAATACCTGTACTGATGGCCAGCATTTCAGTTACGATTTACCATTGTAATACACAATACATTTTTGCTAGCCTGAAATTTCGTAATGATGGGCAACTTAGGTTTACTATATAATGTCTGTAATGGCTTTGATTGTTTTGAAACTTGTTGGCTTACTTAGTAGTCATTATTACAATACTTAGGTAAGCACAGAATCGTAATGAACATATTGAGAGGCACTACGTATATTCTACAGTGTAAATGATTGAAAAGGCAAAAACCAGTGTTAGTAATTTTAATTGTATACCTACCATCAATTCTCTAGAAGTCACAAATCACTTTTAGCATATAGTTTTAAATTTCATATGTTGTGCCATTTTGAATATTCTGTACTAAATAAAATCAAAGTTAAAATAATGACAGTTTCAACTAAGATGTTAATCCACCATTAGTCTTGCAACAGAACATATGAATGTTGGTTACAGTGTATTCATACTATTAACATGTATCCTGTTACCTACCACGAGGTATAACCTCTTTTTCAATTACTTTCCAATGTGGACTGAGTGTTCATACATTATATAATTGATTACATTCATTTCAAGTGTATCATCTTTAAATTTTTTCAATCTCACAATCTTTTGTTCGATTGATCTCAGCTGATGTTGATTATCATTAGCATGTAACTGGCTTTTCAGACAAACATTTCTCTGTTGTTTTAGGATATTTGTTTGTTAATTATATTTAATCATAACAATTACTGTTCAATTTTATTAAATTTGCTTGCATCTCTTATGCATTATTATCTAGTTTCACATCTATTTACATCCATATAACTTTGCTAAGTATATTAAATTTTTGTCTTATAGATTGTAAACCGCTGATGAACACTTAGTAAAATATGTTGAAATCATGTAATTCAATTTAGATACTTTCTATTTCTCTCTTTAAGCAAGGTGAATGTATAGAATAGGGTTTTAGTGTATTTGTGAATTCAGATTCACTGAAACAATGTAAAGAGCTAACAATATTACTTGTAATCGATAATGGACTAGAAAACGACTTAAAAATGATAAGCAATATGGTTTCTTGAATAGTTTTTTTTTATATGACTTAATTAACAGAGTGAATTGGTTAAGTAACTATTAAATAATTAAAATGTATATTACTGCTTGATTTAAAGCTAGTGATTTCGCTCAAAATAAATAAAAAATGACATTTTCATTTGAAACTAGTTAAATTTAAATTAGTTTATACTACTTAAATGAAAATAATCGTTAGTTGACAACATATACGTATTTCAGTACCGTCTGATAGAAACTATTTACATTTGTTGAAAATGAGTCAGTCATGATGAGATATTTAGACAACATTTCACTGTATACAAATTGAGGTAAATAACATCTTACTGTATAATGTATAGTATATTTCACAAAAATACCTAAATTGGGAAATGCAATCAATGATAACAGTGATGCTTTCTTTAATGAAATGAAGGTTACTAAACTAAGGGTTTGACAAATAATTTAGATGGTTTTTAAAGTCTAATTCTATTCGTACATCAAAGGATTAATTCTAGTAAAAGTCATGCTGTTCAGCTAAAGTAGACCTTTATAACACACCCACACACACACACACACTAATTCAATGTATGTTTCTTTTTTCGATAAGTTAGAGCAAATCTATTTGTCGATAGTAAATTCTTATTAAAAAACTACTTAAATAGGCATGTCTATTAACAATTTATGGAATTAAGTTGAAAGACTACTGAATGGTATTTATTACACACTGATTGTCGGGGAAGATATAAACATTTATATCCTCAAAATTAATGTACACCTAACACTTTGAAACAAATCTCCAAGTTAATTGTCCTGAAACTTGACGTTTACCTTATTTAATAGGATAGTATGAGTCTGAGTTGTTGAGAATAGCAGTAGTATTTTAGTACAGCTATGGAATGGGTTTAAACAACAATAAAGAACCATCAAATAGACTAATATTTCATCGTAATGTACGTTAATATGAAGAGTTGATCACAAACTCTTTTGTTATAAGAAGTAATGCTTGGGACAGAGCATCAGATAACAACAACATAAACTATAGTGATAGGTGTGAAAACCATACACTATGACTATTACTGTCTTTCGATGGTGTCTGCGAATAGTATTGAAATAAGTGAAGCTTTATGTCAAGAGGAATAAAAATTAGGTTAAATATGGAATTACATACAACGATATAAAATTTCTCAAGGGAGAATCCCATTTAGTTATGTAGATAATTACTTTTGATGAGAATTTTTGAAGTTAAAAATTAGAAGAACTATTACATGGTATGGAAGAATTCGAAAATCATTCAAAGAAACAATATAAATAGTATACGAATTCTTTCAACTTGTTTTGTAATTTGTTCATATAAATCTACTGTTTTCTGATTGTTTCAATTAGTTCAGACATTCAATCAAGATCATGTTTTAAGTTGTACATTTCACTTTAACTTCAATATTTTTATTGGAAAATCAATTACTTCTAATCTTCAATTTGTAAAATCTTTAAATAATCTAAACATTCTAGAATAATGTTTTACTTGAACAACATCAACTGGAAGGTATGAACACATTCAATTTATGAATGAACAAGTATGATATGCCTTATTTTTTTATTTATCATCTATTAATAAAGATATATGTTTTAGCTTTGTCTTATTGATAGCTGATTAAAAGTTCTATTTATTTTTTATGTTTATATTGTTGACATGGTTATTAATTACTAAGCTGTTGAATGCTTAGTAGTTGTAAAGCAAGTAATTACTATGAATGAAATTCATACTGTTACTTTGCGTTTATTGTCTACACCAGCAGTTTTATCATAAACTACAGTTTGGGTAGTGATTTTGATTAGTGAAATTAATGGTTCATTTTCCTTTACCATTTAATTGTAATCTTTGAAAATTAATATTATAACTAAGGAAGTTAGAGTTGAGGATAATTTAGAATATGTCGTTCGTAAGTGATTAATTTTAATCATAACTACTAGAAGCATTCCAGATCTATTACCCACATATCTGTGCATCGTATTTGGTCTCTTTTGTCAAGCTAACGAAAAGAAATTATTGTCAGATGGGTAACTTATGCTTTCGATAGCTTGACATGATTTTAGCCAAATGATAATTACACACAAATTCAAAAAAGATTAACATAGTACCCAATAGACAGATATCTGGTTACATCAAGATTGTTAGCGAAGATGGGATGCTTTGTGCATACACAATATTTTGTATACAAATTATTCACGCTTGAAATTCATTTGTTATCTTTTAGGATACTAGCCTAAAAGGTAATTCACGTACGTGAGTGATTTAGGCATAGATGTTAGTCAAAATCTTTACCCTTAGTATCAATCATATGTCGAGATACAATTTCATTTGAAGGGTTTATTAGGAGAATTATGAATGAATGACATTTATTTTATAGCTCTCAACTATCAAGATTTCACTAATTTTGTTCCACAACAATCAGTATTATACGCAAATGCTAACGCACCATATGATAAGTAAATAAAATGGCGATAGAACTAGTACAATGACTATGAGAAAAACCTTTTTCTTCAAATTACAAATTAGGATGTTTGCTTGTTTGTTATATTTTTATTCTACCTTATTTATATACTACATTTCATCAATTATTTTTTATTTGTTAAATAATTAATTCCCCCCCTCCACCATCCCTCCCTTAAGCC
This sequence comes from Schistosoma mekongi, assembly GCA_034768735.1. Taxonomy (NCBI): domain Eukaryota; kingdom Metazoa; phylum Platyhelminthes; class Trematoda; order Strigeidida; family Schistosomatidae; genus Schistosoma; species Schistosoma mekongi. Next base: position 26,818,507 of record CM068307.1, on the reverse strand, counting down.
TGATGTAAATTCGTATTTACTAAGCAAATAAATTAAATTTCCCAGGGGAGTATACAAGACCTTTTTGAAAAAATAAACAGCAATAGTAACTGAAAACCATAGATAACGAGATTATTTATGGTGCGTTTTTACTTTATCATGAAATTCAGCTGATAATGATTTTGCACATTATGTAAACTTGAACGCAACATCATAAAATTTTATTGTTCATCAGATTAATTTGTGTTAAGTGTAACCGCAATTTAATCTGGCCAAATTCGTTCAGCTTCCTTTTTTATATTTGGCCACATATTCAGTAGACATGAGTAACTTACGCGCATGCTGTTCTGAAAATGCCGTTATAAGTGCATTATCTTTGATGAACGTTCTAAAATAACGTACCCGAACAATCGTTATTTATAACGTGGCACGTTATCTTCATGTACAGGTGAATAATCTGGTTGAATGAATAAGAGAGGCATAAGACTGTTTGTTTAGATATATTTGAGTTACAGAGATAATAGAAAGTTGTTATAACTTGATGACAAGCGTGGATATTGAAGAACAAAACAAAAGTAACATATTTTCTTGATTGATATTACAATGTATAACAAACCCGTAGTTAATCTTATCAATCAATCCGTAAATCAACTGAACAGTTATGAGTCACAGTTATTTATATTATGGCGAGACAGGCATTGCAAATTAGGAAGTACGTGATAGATGTGTACAGATTGTAGTAAAAGCAATATTGATATTTGATGCTGAAAGTTACTATGCAAATGAAAGTTCTCAGATTTTGCTAATCATTTCAATATACACAAATGATTTGTTAGATAAATGATTTCATTGATATTAGTGGTTGCTTATAAATATTCTCAAGGACTATTGTCACTGAGGCGTTCTGTATAAGTGCTTATCTCTACTGCTAATAGTAATAGCAAGCTTCATAGTCATGCAAGCAAGATGGACCAAAATTGGTCTGTTCATACTTTGCATAACTGATTGACGGCATCATGGTTAATTGAAAGTAAAGTGGTATATGACTACTTCTAATACTGGAGCATGAACAGTCTACCAGCTACCAGCTAATAAGTGTCTTACTCCCAGTTCATCTGAATTTAACACTAATTATTGCCAAACATAAAAACTAAACTTAATACCTTTCTCCACAAAACCGCCTTAAATCAGTTTAAATAGGTTATGTGTTCTTTAGTGTTACCATCACATTTACTTTACATAAACATTCCAATTCAAGAAGCGTAATGCATTATGATAAAATTTGATTTAAAAACATGTCTCTGTTACTATTTTCAAAACTGATTTTTCTATAAAATTATTATCCAAACAAAATTATATATAAAATATTAAAGTAGGATTATATTATACATGTTTAAGAATAATATGATTTAATTTAATTTTAAGAATGTGTTCGTTTTGAGATGGGATTTTTAGTTGTTAGCATTTTTAGATGGTTGAATACGTCACCGATGATAATCAGAAAGCATTGGACAGTCGTTTCAACTAAGCATGGGACTCCTCATTAGTGCGCACCCAGCCAACATCAGTCTTTGATGTATTTGGCCAACTAAAAATAAATCTGCATAAACCATTTCAATTCAGTTACAATAATCAGCTCACTATTCACTAATTTCAAGATGATCCTGAAGTTCCAATGAGAAGTCGTGATTGGTGGAGTTCACACCTGACGTAGGTGAGTCAGTTATCACGAATGACAATTGATGATTGTTGTGCTATATGTCACACAATTGATGGAAGTTGAAATTGTACCGTTGGATATCAGGTTAGTGGTTTAGAGTGTTGGATGTTCACTAATCTGAAGCCCAAGGGGCGAAAATCTGCGATACGCACTGCTGAGAAGTCCCGTATTAGGACGAAACGGCTACCCAATGCCTCTTGGTTTTTAATGGTACTCTGCTAAAACCGATCTGTGACGTATTTAATCAACGAAAATAATGAGACGTTAAAAATTGTTGATGTTCAAAAAATTTTTAGAAGTTCAAATTGATATAATCTTAGTAATCGTTTAGTTTTTTTCCAACTACAGAACTAATTTTTAATGTGATAAACTGATAACAGTGGTTTAATCTACCCATTTGTTGAGTAGCAAAATATTCATTTATTGTAATTTATAATGTTGTCCATTGTTGTTATTCAGACAGACATCTACCCGTGAATATTAATTCAGGTGATTTCAGCTTATTCATACTACGTTTGAAGTTTATTCTATAACCCGAAGATTGATGTAACGGTAGAAAAAACATCAATGAACTTACATTCGCTTAGCTAAAAGATAAGTTTTCAACTAAATTCATTTCTACTACTATTTGCAGTTGTTAGTTTCTTACCATTGTGATATCGTTAAATAATAAGAAATGTTTACTAAGTCTTACAAGTCTTGATAACTACTAGTAGATATAAGATACATGCAGTTCCTAATAAAAGTAACGTATACATTATCTTAACCTGAACCACTTATTATATAAAGTATGTAAAAGGCAAATAAAAGCTTTAGGTTACTTATGTAATAGAACATCTAATTTCTGTCGACTAATCAGTAAAATTCTTTTAAATTTCTAAATAGATGAAGTAGTAAGGAAATAGATCTACAGTCTATACGAAATTGCATTAGCTCAGTGATGATCTACTCTTAGATAGATTTGCATGGGTCTATGATTAGAAGAATATTCCATGTAGGGTAACAGGCAAATGAACTGAAATGTAATATGATGAAAACAAAATTCTGACTAACCGGTTTTGAAATTATTAAAATAATGACAAGAGTTATTTTACTAGAACATATTGCTAACGAGTTATAATCTTGGTACAAATATACACTCTAGTATTTTCTGGTATTTAACAGTCCCCCAATAAATATCCATTCGAGATATAAAGCGCGAAATTTTGAATTTTAAACCTTTAGTAGTCATAACAGCATTCTGTCATGACGTTTCAAATTTCAATAAAATAGATCTCCAGTTTTTCAGGATATAAACGTGTGACGAATACCACCTGTTTTATTGTATTTTATAGGTTTATTTGGGTATATCCAATATCTTTTTCAATAACAGTACTAATATATATCTATTTATCTCATTTAAGTTAAGGAATTAATAACAGAAGCTACAATGAATGTGTATATATCACGCCTACAACTTATTGAGAGTATTCACATACATATACTACTCATTTACTAGAATTGATAATTTTGCCTACATTTCTTATAATTATTATTACATTATGTTACAATTATCATTCAACTGGATGTATCATCAGTTTCACACAATAGAAATTAAATTTTCATTTTATTAAATGTTGATAATTATTCTATCTAATAAAAATGTTATTATTATTATTATTATTATTATTATTATTATTATTAATATTAATGATTAATGATAGAATTTCATGATAATTTTGCTAAATAAAAACAAAAAAATAGAACAATTTATGATCCAATTTTATTTTTATTGTTCATATGAGACAAATAAATTAAAGTGTATACTTAAGTTGGTTTATGACTGGCAAGTGGAATTCAGGACGTGCGTTTTGTCCTATTTGGACCTCATCGAATGGATGTACCTGCATCTCACTGTTGATGTTCACACTGGGATTCGAACTCAGTCCGCTTCGTGCCAGACGCCACCGTGTTCACTATTGGGCTACTGTGTCCAGAAAGTGTATACTGTTCAACATTATTTAATCAGTTTTAAAGTGATTACGTAATGATTAGTCATAGTAGTGATCATAACTTTGAATAGTGTTCATAAATAATTTCAGTTGTATTCGGCACAAATAAATTGTCATCGATTCAACTACTGTCCTATTCGAACGTATGTATACATAGTGATTATTCCAAATGAATCTGCCCATATTTACTAGATAGCTCACAATCGAACGTTTACGAGTATTCCATTCATGTAGTCATAAGTTCTCGATATGTTCATTAAATTGTGGAAACATTCATTTTAGTGGATACGTGTAAAATGCTTAATACAAAAGGTAGTGGAAAGAGACAGATGTTTGTACTATTGCATTTGATTCATCGAATATAATGTAGTGTATAATTGTAGTAATCTGGTGTCTAGGAATGCTTCCTGACAGTGTTTCAACTTTGAATGGCAATTTTTTCTTCACCATTTACTCAAAATATCCGGAAGTACATACGGCTAAATTGATTAAATACTATTAGAAGTCCAGTTATGCGCCATCTAGTACATATGTTAATGAATTAGGCTGGAGAAATGCTTTCAAGATAATCGATAAGCAGTACAAATCCATTCTACTAAAATCTTCTGAAAACACTGAACTTAGAAAATCAAAACGTACCCTTGGTATTCAGAAGTAATCAGTAGTAAATAGACAGATAATCTTGTTGCCTATTTTATGACCGTATTTTAGCGAGCTCTGTTCTTACATTTTGTTTTATTCTTTAACTTATCTTTTCGATAACGTAGTCTTCATAATTAGATAATCAAATCTTTCCTATCATTCTATAGTACAGGCAGTCTTACGTGATCCTTCGATTTGATTTGACTATATCTGTAATGAACATTTTTTCATATTGCGTAAATAACCGCTAAAATAATACTCTAGATTCACCTTTCAAACAATCTACTACTAATCAATGCTCAATCCATAATATTCATGCATATTAGTATTTTGAACTATCTACAATCATTAGATTGGATTTTACTAATGTGAGTGCAACAGAATTTATTGAATTGAGTGCATTCTGGAACTGCTATCAGTCCTGAATTATTCAAAATAATTACTGTTAAATTTGGACTTTAATGATAATTTGATTAATTGAATATGTCAAAGATTGATGTTAGCATGGTACCATCGAAATCCGGAGAGCACTTGACAGTACTTTTAAGGAGTTCCACACTAGAACGAAACGGCGGTCCAGTGCTTTCTTGTTTTGAATGATACCCTGCCAAAATCGATCGGTGATATATCTAATCAATTAAAATACCGATCTCCACAAATATAACAATCCCAATTGAACGATAATTTAGTTTGTAATTTATAAAAGGTTTACTGTTAACATTAAAAAAAAATGAAATTTGCCTTATTGTATACGAATTATAATGCAAAGTAAACAACAAGATAAGAATGATAATGTTTTCATAATATACCCATTACATTGTGCAACCAACGTTTTATTTATCTCTGTAATATGTCATCCTTTTTAATTTTAACGCTCCTGCAAAGTAACAAACACAAATCTTCAGCACTGCACATCCTAGGCTCCGCCTTCTGGGCTTCACGTTAGCGAACACCAAACACTCTAAACCACTAACCCGGTATCCAACGGTACAATTTCAACTCCCATCAATTGTGTGACATATAGCACAACAATCATCAATTGTCATTCGTGATAACTGACTCACCTACGTCCGGTGTGAACTCCACCAATCACGACTTCTCATTAGAACCTCAGGAACTTCCTGAAATTAGTGAGCAGTAAGCTGACTATTGTACTCGAATTGAGATATATGTTTTTACAGTGATTGATATTTTTAATTGATTGAATGCATCACAAACTGAAGTTGACAGGGTCTCATTATTTCCTTAGTAACAATGACTAAATTTGTTTCATTTAAAAGTTATGCATTTTGAACAAATGTAACGTATGTTAAGATAATAATGATAATCAATATTTTGTAGTAGATGATAACCAAAGAAATAAAATTGAATAAATGTAAACAATAAGATTAGTTCTGTAGTATAAACCGAAAAAGAACATAACAAAAACCAAAAAGAAAAGTACACTAAAATAAACAGATGTTTAATTTCACATGGGAATAATATAATTGTATTGTTGTAAATGAAAGTTTGACTTTTTATTTATTAGAATTTTTACGGGAACTTTTTTGATGCATAAAGAAGTCAAATAAAAGAAATTCATTTGATGAATAGTTGTGATCGTTTGTAACTATTAGATGTACTTTTTAAATTATTTGATGCGCATATTAACAATGATTGTTTACAACTGATTTACATTACACGGTATCTTCCTACTGAGATTAAAAATCAGAGATCATTAAATTAATGTTTAGCCCTAAGTAGAGAACCTTCTGTACAAATATCGATCGAAAATAGACATGTCACTCAACTGCAGTCAAGATTAGATTATTACCGGCCAACTTCAGGATGAAATATCTGGAGCCTTAGTAAGAAAACCTGATCATTAGAGGTCAACTATACCAGATGCCCTCTGAAGGCAATAAATCAGGCTATTCAAGTATATCACGAATTTACTGAGGTTAAAATTATTAACCATTAGGTGCTAGCCCATTTGGCAGTTTGATGGTCAAACGTTAGCTACGAAAACTGAAAGTCTTGGGTTCAATTCCCTGACGAGATCATGGATGTGTACTTCTGTGAAGTCCTGCACTAGAGTGAAACAGCTGTCGAATACTTCTTGGTTATCAACAGTTGTTTAACTCTTATCGTTTTCAAATATTGGTAAGATTTACTTCTTGAACTCATTAATAGTCTATATCGTAGTAGTTAATTTGAATTTTTATGATGATATACAAATATTACATTCGTCTTATTATCTAACCACCTTTTAAAACCACATAAATAAGTCGTCTTATCTCTAGTTTCCATGAATATAATAATTTATATGTTTTAATTATCGCAAAGTAGGAAAAATAATCCTATAGAAATGAGGAATATGTACAGACACATATCAAATGATTCATTTAAGTCAGAATCAATCTAGTAAACTATCTGATATAGTTGCCAATCATGTTCCTTTTTTTATTTTCCACTTTTCTTAAAAAAACAACATACTGTGGTTTTTTTCCTTAGTGTTGTACTAGGTATAGTGTAATCATAATTCTTTTGATTGATTTAGTTTTTGAAATATATATTATCACCGCTTAGGGTCGTTTTAATATAACTACAAAACCTGAAGAGCCAAACAGATGATTTCATTTTATCTCACAAATTATAAGCATCAGTTATTTCAGGTAACCTAAAACACCGTAAACAAATGTTCTTGTATACAAAATGAATAATTACACAAAGAGTATTTCACCAACTATTCACGGTTCCCTAGAGTGGTTTTATAATATTAGCCGGGATAAATGCGGTGAATTAGTTCATTTAAATATACGTCAGATGTCTGTTGTGAATAAGAATGAGTTATAGCTTGATAAATAAAGAATACAGTGTTTATCAGTACCACAAAATGCATGACACGACGACATTCTAAACCTGTATCAACGAATGACTGGCATCTCTAGCGAATCTTTTACTTCGAATGTTATACTAAACGTTCGGAAGGAAATAAAAATAACACCAATACCAAAAGTGTGTCCACTGGTGTGAATGGTCATACCAATGGCTATGACGTCTTCTTCTCTTAAAACAATAGGAAAACTTACTATATAACCAGTTAGCATACAGATGCAATAGAAGTACACTCGTTGAAGCAATTAGGAGTCAAAGCGTGCGGTCAACCTAGACAAGATAACAATTTACGACGGAGATCTTTGCTGTAGATAAGAGATCTAAACCATGCGTCACAACAGTGTTATACTGTTACTTTTAGTCTAAAACATAGAAAATACCTGAAAGTATTTGTGAATTTGCAAGATGTTCGTGCCACTAGAGATTCTGTGATAAAAAGTACATCGAATGTTGCTTATCCAACTTCCTACCTATCTTGGTTTTTACATGTTTCGTAATTATCTATGTATTTTGTTAAATTTATTATGTAAAGAAACTGAATAGTTTTGGTGTTGCTAAGTACTTACTATTATAACTTGTCAATTCTTGCATATTACCTGTTATTTTATATCGTCTCTCTCCCCCTCCCCCACAATATATTTTTACAGACATATTAGGAAATAAAATGTGGTGTTGCGTAAAGTTTTGAGGGCTTTCAGTATAGTATAAGTTAGGACTTTCAATATATAATCATTTGTTATCAGTGTTTTTACGGAAATATGTAATAAGCTTTGAAACGATTGAAATATTATTAATTTCACAGTATATTTCACTGGACGTCAGTACAAATATTGAATTTCTCTGCCTCATAGAGATTTTAGATTTAATATATTTCTATGATCGGGTTTTAATCATTCATAAAAATACTATTGTTATTATCATTAAATAGTTCAAAGTATAGTATTCTTATAACCTCTCAGTCTAATTTTATTTTGTTTTTTAAGCTTTAATTAAGCATAAATTACTAAATGTACTTAGTACTGTTTTTAATTACTATAGACTGATGTAAAATTTTATTTATTATTATCATAATTGTACAATATACAAAAGGATGTAATAAAGTATGAATATATTATGAAATATTTCAAAGAGAAGAAAATGTACTCTATAAATTTCCAATACAGATTTTATTAACCATAGAATCATGAATTTTACACTGAATACACTTTAATTAGTGTACTTACTTCTATAAAATTGTAATAAAACAGTAACTAAGTCACATGAAAGTTGTTACCAAAGATATAAACTGTGTCATATACAACTTGTAAGTATATTTAATAATTACAAATACTAGTTTACAGTCAAACATCTTATTTAAATCAGTATAAAGTATTTTAAGACCTAATGATTATTTGGATGAATTTATTTTTTTCATTTTTGTAGATTTTTAGGCGCTTTTCATTTTTCAAATTGGTGACGTTTTCTTTATCTCTTTTTTTCTCTGTATTCTATTTAATCCAACATCAATAATGTCAACAGAAAAACAAGTAAATTTTATGACTCCAGGAAGAAAAATATTAATCAAAAGTGAACAAAAACAATGAATTAAAAACAATTTGATGAATTTCTCCTTGGAAATTTACTTCATTAAACTTATTCATAATGTTGTGTTTATAATAATATTTATTACTTGTTTATGAAATGAAGCACTATAGGTAATTAAAATGACTCACATTCAACACAGTACATATCTGTACGACGTCTAAATGTAGTTATAAGTTGTAAGAATCCGTTATTTCTAGATGTCTACATTGTGATTGCATAAACATATACTGATTAACTTCCTGAAACTGTGAGAATATGTGACACTTTTTTGTAAATATGATGCAATAATTAAGGATATTCTCAAACTTTTTCAGTTTGATTTATTTACCAATACTTCATGTGTCTAATATTTGTATACGAAAATATTTAGCTGGTTATGAAAACTTTAGTTTAAATGAAAAAGTCAGATTAAGGTTGGAAGGTAGAATTTAAAACACGTACTTAGTTCTAGCTGATGTTCATCAGCTGAATGTGCCTACATCCTAGTGATGATATTTACACCTAGACTTGTACTCAGCCCACATCAGTATCAACAGGGAGATGCAAGTACTTTCACATTATAAATACACAGCTTTCTGAACTCAGTAAATAGGTGATTAAAGAGATTGTATTGGTAGTGTACAGACTGAGTTCAAGTTGTGATATGAACATCTTGACAAGAAAACAGGTACATCTATCTGACGAGTGGAATGAATCTTATAGATTCCACCTACCCACCTCAATCTTAATGTAATCATACTTGTAAACCGTTGCAGTATCAAAGAAGTATATTCAGGTTACACATTTGTAAATAGACAATCATCAAATTTATATCCATAACAACAACGGAAAGGCATGAACTTTTTCATATTTTAAATTTTCAATATCTATGGAATATGTTGGTTAGATAAAGTATGATGTGTCCGTTTTACATGAATGATGATAACATTTTATAATAATTTGTTATGTAGTACTTATAAAATCACATTATCAGCTCTCACAGTATTTGTTAATATTGACACAACCTCATTTCTGTCATCCTAGTAGTTTTTCAAAAAAAACACGAATTTATACGTAAGACCCATTGTTGTGTCCGTATTTTTCACTTCTTAACCTATAGCCGTGAATAGTTTCAGGACAAATATCCAATTAATTTCATATCAAGCATTGGTCTGAGTTAGACAACCGTTGACCAACAAGAAGCCATGGACAGCTGTTTCGTTGTTGTATTGGACGCTTCAGCAGTTAGCATCCATGACCATACTTGGGATCAGACCTAGGTCCTTCTGGCTCCGCGGCGAACACTCTACCATTAGACCACTAAGCAGGCTTCTAACGGTTGATATTTCCGATTCATCCAACTCGTGGTACATTTTCGCGACTTCATCTATTACCATCGGTGGGTAACTATCATCTAACACCGGATATAGGTGAACTCCATTAGTCACATCTCACTAGAACTGCATGAATTACCTCCAGAAGTTAGTTTCTAGTCAGCTGGTATATGATAAAATACAATTAATAAGCAAAGATTTATAAAATAAGATTTCTTTGTATAACCGATTGAATGCATGTATTAACATTAACATTAATACTTTCTAACTTACTTTTCATAAATATTAGGTGATTCCAAAATTAAATTTACATTATTGTAGTTATCATTTTCAATACTAAATTTAATCAATGAATGATTAAAATATACAAAATTTGTAAAATTCATAAATAGATTAATAATATTTTTCAATATTATACGTTCATTATAGTTAAATTGACATATTTGTACATTGAATATAAATAATAAAATTGTTGGCGCTTGTTTAAAACATTTTCTTAATGATTGTTTATTATAATTAATAAATGCAGAATGAAATGATTGATTATAATTAGTTGAATTAATATTAAGTAATAAATGATTATTTATATTAGAATTTCTTAAATTAATTGTATAATTATAATGAATATTAGATGAATTGTTAAGTTGATTAGAATATTTATTAATAGATAAGGTGTTGTTATTGTTTATTGAATCACATTGAAAACAGAATCCTTTCAATTTTACACCGGTTCTTTCATTTTCATTCATAGTAGTATTATGATATGGAATTAAATGAATACAGTTAGGTAAATTCCATGTATCCTATAAAGAGAGAAGAAAAAGTAAAAGTATATAAGTTTGGTAAATGCAAAATTTAAATGATTGAAGGTAATCTATAGGAAACTTTGATAAACACCGATTTTATCCTAGTTGTCACCCGTCGGTTATGCATGTAGTTATTGTTGAATTAACTGAGATTTGACCAAAAGTTACCTTTCATTATCTCAAACAACAGAAGTTAGAAATGGTTATAATTAAACGTTTTGTTTGTTTAATCGTTAGTGTTAGACATAACACATGAGCATTCATTGGGTGGTCGACACAGTTATAAGTATTTGTATTAGTGTAATTATGTAAGGATAAAAAAACCAAGACTTCATATCTTCGTTGTGAAGTCCTTACTATATATGCTTTTAGTTATAGTTCTATAGTTAGTCTCCAAAAAATGAACAAATTATAATCTCCCGTTTCTGACAAATTTTGATTAATTGGTAATTGGGACCAAGATAAAACTTATGGCATTAATAGAACACTACTAGTCTATCATATTTCACTGACTTTGTAAGCTACATTTGAAAATAACAGTTTATGAGAACATACAATGTTACGTACATTTGAATGACAGAAAGATAATTGTCAATATTTTTCTATTAAGAATATTTCCACCAATTTATATCTACAAGGACGGGATATTTTATTGAAGTTGATAGTACGTAGTGTGATGGAAACACAACAGAAAATGAATGCAATGAATGCACTCAATTATCAACAAACAATCTAACAGTACTTTATTAAAGTTCTCATTAGCCATTACAGTAAGAACGTCTAAATCTGACCTATGTACTCAAAAATACTCAGTGACTGATATGCCGGGCACCTAATGAAGATTGACTATCTTCGTGAACTATGCTTTAGAACATTATTTCAATTATTATAACTGTGGACAATGTAACCTTTTTATTTCTATGACTGTTACGTTTTCCTTGCCCGGTTCTCTAATTTAGTGTATTTACTCTTAGTATATTGTTTATTACTACGAACTACAGCTACTTAGTCATGTACAAGTTGTCCCCATTCACTGCCACTCCTCCCATTGTACTATATCAATGCTAGATTTGTGATTGGTTTAACGTGTGGTCTGATTTTATGTGTATATAAGGGCATGATTAAAATATAATACGATCTCGGTTCTCAGTTCTCGGATCTGGTTTTTCTATTGTCGGCATGAGGGTGAGTGGGCTTAGGTCAGTTGCAATTATCAACTAGGCACAGATCTCATTGGTGTTCGCGTCCGCCAACCAAATCTATCCATCCTTTTCTTTCTTACGTCATAACAGTGACTTACCTCTAAGTGCCTTGCTTAAAAAATAAATTAGGAAGTTTTAGTTTTTAATTAGTTCTAACCACAATCTTGTTAGTTTAGCCTACTCTTTTCAAGACGTCTAGATTTTTGTGTTATTACATAATAATGTTATCGTTAACGTCCTAAAACTTTCACCTCTAGGAATTATAAAAATAATTTTAAAAACTGTGATTTTTAATGTGATTGCTGATTTTATTGAATTTGATATCACGAATAGATCTATGTTAGACAACTGTTGAAAAAACAGTAATTGACATTAGACAAGCGTTTCGTCCTAGTATCAAACTCTTTAGAAGTTTGTGCCTGCGACTTCACTAGGAGATTGATCTCAAGCCTTTACGATTTCGTAGAGAATTATAAACTGTTAGTCCACCGATACAGTTTCCACATAATTATAGTCAATATCACCACACTAGCAACCAACGTTAGAGAGTACTTCTTGGGACAATAGTGAAAAGATGTGGCCTATGGAGTTCAAGAGTACCCATCAAACAGAATGGATTGAGTCATGGAAATATATCGCCAATTTACTAAACTTCAAATTATCGTCCGTTAGATAATGTTTTAAAAGCCTAATAGTTATCAGTTATATCAATAAACCTGAAAATCTTAGTCTTATGAATGCATACTATAGAAAGGTTTAGTATATATTGCGGCGGCCTGTTTGAAATCTTGGACTACCATTTTTCCAAATATCTCAACAAGTTACTTTTCACTTATTTTTGTTTTATTTACTCAATCATGCCTCAAAATCGGATTGTGTACTCACCCGTCTATATAAAACTATCGTGAGTATTACTGTGAGGTCTAAGCGAAGAAATTACAATGACTGGCAACACGCCTTAAAAAGTATCAATATTCATCATATGGTTATTCCTGAAATTTTTAGTCTCAACTACGGATCTTGGAAAAGTAGGCTATCTACAATTTCTCCTTAATCTAAACATACACCGTAACTGTAGTTTAATCACAGTTCAAGAATCTTGGCTACATGACGTGTATGATGACAAATTAATATCGCTAAAAGGGTTTCTAGATTTTTAGTCACGGTCGTTCTATCATCAAGAAAAATGTGGTGGTGGTGGTGGTGGGATGTTGCTGCTTCCTTTATCACGAACTGGTATATGTACATAGGAAAAGAACAACTTGTTGAGAGACTGTATGCTATAAATTCATATTGTACTGAAAATCCCTTTTAAATAAAGCCATTATTATTATTATCATTACTTATAGGATGAAACAGTTTTTGCAAGCCAATTTCTGGTTTTTAATGTTTATTTAACCATGATTTATGTGTGATATTATGCTTACATGATGAATATCCCACTTTTCCATATTTTAAATTGTTAGCATTTTGCTATAATTAAATTTATTATTTAGCGTGTAACTGGAACGAAAGTAACAAGCTACTATGGATCCATTGTTTGCTGAAAGTATTATTGTTTATTTGTAGACATTTATTCATGGTACCAACTTCATGAATATTTGAGTAATGATCGATTAGTTTTCAAGTCTGAAAAAAATCTTTAACAAGGTAATCAATTCATTTAAGCAATAATACTACTTTTGTTTACATTGGATTGTGATTAGCAAATGGAATCTAGAAAGCGCTTTTCGTCCTAATTGGGACTCATCGGGTGGGTGTACGTGCATTCCAATGTTAGTGTTCACATTGGGACTCGAACTCAGTCTGTTTTATGCTAAATGCCACCGTGTTTACTACTAGACTTCTGAGTTCAGACAGTCACTCTTGTGAAACGGGTATGTATGTAATTCGGATGAATTTATATCTTCCCGTTGAGTTGTTTTGGAATGAAGCTGGTTAGTCTCTGTTGCTATATATGCATCCTGAGTAGATTGCCCCGATATAGCTATTAATTACAAGTTGGATTGTGACTAACAATAATACTAACTGTTGTTTTGAATCGAGGGGTAGGTTGTAAATTGTGTAAGGACTAGTATAACAGTATACGTGATGAAGAGATTGATAACCATACTGTTGGGGAGATATAATTTTTCAACTTAGTTCGTTTGTCAAGTTCTATTAACTACATAAAATTGTTCTAATGTATTCAATAAAGTTATCTTAATCAAGATCCTTGATTTCAAGGCTTGAACATACAAGTACAAAGCATGATTACTTAATACTCATTTATTCCAGGTGACTAAATCCACTTTACCTTAAAAATAAAGAACTTATTTCATTCTTAATTAAATAATTCTATTTTATTAGATTTTTCACGATCTATTCTTCCCCCTTTATAGTATAACGTTTATAAAAAAAACATTTAACAAAAATTAATCAAACATCTCAACATCAAATGTTGCTTTATTTATGCATAATTGTTAATAAGATCTAGGGTTAAGTCAAATGTCGACAAGCTTTTACTCTAATTGAGGCATAATAAAAGTGTTACATTGACTTCTATGTAAAGCATTCAATTTCACTTAAGTCTCTTTCAAAGTATGAGAGTACCATAGTAGAATTATCCGAAATATCCTCTTCTAAGAAACTCTACATACTACTGCCATCCTAATGATGTAATCCGAATAAAGATAATATTTATTTCTAACTTCTTTCTGTAATTGTTATGTTCATCGAAGCAAAATAAAACAGAAAGAAATTATCAATGTTGTCTAACATCAAATTATAAGCATAAGTGGTTAATCTGATTGTAAACCATCCTATAAGAATTAGAAGTTCCATGACAATTATATGGTATTTTAACGTAAATCCATGTATAGATTCATAAGTTTATATTTAATGAAATATAATCATATCTTGTCATTCCTTCATACGAAGTAAATGATAAATACCCAAAACCTACTAGGAGAGACAGATGGGTGATATGTCGAGGAATCAATCTAAAGGTAACCTATAAGACCTACATCTAAAGAAAATTAATAACTTAAAGGAATTTTGACCATGTTTATTTAGAGCAAATTATTTTGTTATGAATAATCACTTATATACGTTGGGTGGTTGTTCTGTCTTCTGGTATGCGCTAACTAGATGAACTGGTATTAATTAATTAGATTTTCTAGTAACTGTTAACCAGACATCATCAATTCAAGCGATTGATCACTTATGTTACAGTAAGTGTTTCAATTAAGACATGAGTAGTGATATGTAGATCGGAAAGCATATTATTTTTCTAGAATATATTCCCCTATACTGTTTCTTAATACTCTTCTTACCAGTTGTATGGTGAGAAATGGCTTCCAGATTTATTTATGTTTTGCATTTCAAATAGCAGATTGACTTACTTATGTAACACTAATACACATAGCTATCCATAACCTAGTGGAACTCTCGGGATAATTTTTCACTAGTGGCTTATCCATACATTACTAACAGAATTCTGATTGTTTTCAAGTATGTATACTAAAATTTTCTTTGAATCAATTATGCTATCGACATAATGATATACATTTTGTTATATGCACGTGGTTTAAAATAGTGTCTATTATTTTGCCATTGTTGTATACCGAAATGAATCAAAGCTCATGGAGCCATAGTTTTATTATTTATGTCTAGGTAGGGTTAATCTAGTGACCAAGAACTACTTCAATGAGTGCTTTTTAAAGGCGTATTACAGTTGTATGTATTCCTGCTGTACATGGTTAAACACAACAACGGCTGTAGATTTGATTAGGATTTAAATTGAAAATTAATATTTTGGGACACAGTGACTTAATTCATGAAATACATTTTATTTCCAAGGCATCAAAATAACTTATCCACTCATTTGCTGGAAAGATAAGCCTAATTTAATTTCATCGGATAGAATTCCACAGATCTTTAAGAGAAATTCAGTTTTAATACTAGGGTTTGTTACTTTAAAGGATTCTGAATATGTTAAAAGAAAATATCAGTAAATCATGAACATGAAATAATTTTATTGCACAAAAATTCCATTGTTGAGATCGTTGAGTACATTACCTTAAGTATGAACGAGTGAGACATTAGAAAGTTGAGAGTAAGTAATTTAATCAGTTAAACGATTCATAAGATAAACTAACAACTGGTTAATCTTATAATTTTAATTTAACAGGTAGTTTCACATCACTGTATTATTTTTGTAGATGATTTAGTTGATTTACAGAGGTTCATATATTCCAAATGTTGATATTCACTACTGAAATTGATCAGTCTGTATTGCCATACACACATTCTAAACAAACCATCATGGTACAATAACTTCACAAGCTTGATTATTGCTAAATTCTAGATGGCTACACTAAATAAAAAGTCTATTTAGGCTTAAAAAACCAACATATGTTACGTAAATTTGTTTAATATGGCCCTAGCATTTTTCAATCAGCATTTAGTAACTGTGGACAGGTGGACAAATTTTATTGACAACTCATCATTCAACAAGCCAAAGTTGGCTTCAGTGATCACTCCATCTGTTGCCATTTCACCGGTATAAACAATTTTTGTCATTTTGTCATCAGTAACTATACTTAAACTATATATATATATATATATATATATATATACTTGCACATACATCTTTAGAAAGTCCAAAAATTGCATTGTATTTTAATCGTCTTTAATTATATAGAAAACTCATATTATGAACAACATACTCTTTGACAACCAATCGTTTTCATTTAACACTTTTTGTCCTCTGGATATAAAGGGATTATTCTTCAACATATACAATATACATGTATATAGGCATGCATATATATATATATATGGATATAAATATATATATATAAATATATATATATATATACATTTTATTGATTTTCATACTTGTCCCACCTAGTTCTTGATTTTGTTTGCATCATATTACTCTGGTAACTTGTATTATATTGAAGGATGTTAATTTCGATACTTTTATTGTCAAAGTTTAAGTATGCTAAATACAAATTTCATTTGAGTATAACGAAACCATCAATTGTAATTTTCAGTCCGTAGAAGTAGGCTACGTGGAACGATCTTCAATTTATGTTTTTTTCACAGCATAGATTTCACTTTATTCATGCAGTTTGTATTATAGTTAGTCTGTGTAAGTTTATTTTATTTTTTAAAGAGCAAGTTAGCAAAATCATTTTCTTTGATATGTGTGCATGGCAAGGCAAATATCATACTAATCAAATATAGATAAACTTTAGTTACATCGTCTACGATTACGCTGACTTAAATAATATGATTTACTATTTTTAATTGTATTACAAATATATATATATATATATATATATATATATCTGTTCGACTCTCTTGTCAAGATATAGATGGACTTCAGTAATTCTGAATAAAATGATTGTTACAGTTATAATGTAAAATAACAATTATTCACTATTTAAATTACTCTAGTCATTGTTTACAACTGTACTGTTATAAATGACTAGCTTTAATAGAATAGCGCTTCTCATTAAAGTGTCTAATTCAATCATACACCAAAGTAAAGAAGTTAATGATTTGAAATATTTTCTGAAATATAAACATTAGGCCAAACATTGTTAAATGTTCTACAATAATGTTACTTCAAAATTTTATTGAATAATTTGAATTAACGTATCATTTTAAAAAGAATACTGAAATAATAATGATAATATTTAAGGTGGTTTGTGAAGACTGGTATTAGGTTTAGTTGTTTGGATTCATCAAAGTTGTGCAGAAAGTTAGGACTTTGCAAAACATCAAGGCGAGGGTATACACTACCAATGAGTCTCATACTAGGACGAAATATCTTCCCACGGCTTTTCGGTTTCCAATAGTACCCTACGTAACACCAATCTGTGACGAATCCAATTAATTAAATCATAATATTTATGGTAAATACAGAATTAGGGAGAGAGCACAAATAGATCATTGACTAAGTGGGAATAAAACTAAATACATGTTTTCTGTCTGTATACTTTATTTCCATAAAACGGTCCTATAACATCAGATTTTCTAGTAACAGAAGTACTTATTTTGTTACTGAATAAGAAACTCAGAGAATGTACAGCTATAGTGAGTGGCATCGTCGAAAAGAAAATTTTATTCACTGAGTTGCCATTATTTCTATCACAGTATCAGGTTTCATCATAAAACAGTATAAGTTGATAAATTTTAATTCTAGTTTCTTTAAAACCCATCTGTTACTTATTTTGATTACAAAACGTTGACTTTCTATTCAGATTTTGTTCAAAAATGTGTGTATCACTGCATGTAGCAATGATGTACTTTAGTGAAATTAACCGTTTAATATATTTGTCCTGAGAACAGTACCTTCATCGATATACATTTTCACAAGGGAATCAAACAATTCAGGAAAAAGAACATGCTGCTGCTTATCAGATATTCATTTTTATGTTTCTATATGACCCTAATCGAAACACACTTTTATGTTGTAATTATTATCTTGATGACTTTATTTACGGTTTGTCCATCCAAAAAGAAATGTCCCCCCCATTTCCTTTTAAATATGATATCTTATGGTAAACAACAATAAACGAAATCAATCTAAAGTAAATAAATAACATAATCAAATAATTTTATGTTTATTCATTTTGTAGAACACGATTATTTGGGGGGGGGGTGTGAGTGGAGAAAGTAGTCTGCTTTTTCATCAAACGCGTAAATGACAGAATGGTTTCGAGCTCATGATGACCTTGTCACTATATGAAAAATCGCAACGATTCAAATTATCATATCATTTTGCTGTTCCTATCTATGTATGTATCTGTCTCAGAAATTTCTACATCGCAAAATGTGACAGTGTATGGAATAAATTTTCGTCAATATGCAATAAACTACTTAGATAATCTTATAATTAATTTTGTCGTTTACAAAAAATGGTTGAATATGTTTGACTGACGTTTAAATGATAACATATATTTTTCAACAATAGATAATTATTAAACATCTCTCAAGAGTAATCGGTTATGTTACTTATCAGGGACTGGACTTAGACTTCGATTAAAAAGGAGGAAGCATTAGAAATATATTTTGTTCTCATAACGAACTACATAGAATTATTAAAGCTCAACACCATCAGAAACTGAATCCATATAATTCAGGCCTTAGTAAACCTTTAACTTTCAAACTACCGAGTTAGTATCTAGTAGTTTGCATTTCTAATACTAGTCCGTTTAAAATATTCGGCGGCTGACCTAATGCCATTTATAACTATCTGCTTTGCACTCAACTCAGTCTAATCCGACTAATCAAATCTTCTAATTAAACTTCTAAACGTGGTTTCTAAACTGATACAAAACTCTTATTTCAGCAACTTTTACAACATCCAAAATAACAGTCACAAATGTTATCTCTCACAAATCCGGAAGAATTTTTTTAAAAAGTAACTCTACTGGGTGAGAATCGATTCAATGTACCCTCGTTATTTCTAGTTTAGCGTCTTTTAAGAGCTTATATGTAGAGTTCTACAAGTATTGAATAGAAAAAAATTCCAAGCTTATATTATTATGAAGATCTCTTCATATTTTATAATCAATCAAATGGTGATAATTTCATTAGATATGATATTATATGCAGGAAATTATAGATAAGTTTAATGTTGTTCATTCAGTTTAGATGCTTGTGCAACAGACTAAAGATATAGTGCGGTGTTTGCATCTCATGCCAGTTATAAAATGCATTAAAAGACCTAGAGAATTCTATGTCGTTCTATTTGATTATTAAAAAAAGTTTTTATTCATTTCAGTAGTATGATTAAATTCTGTAAATATAGTATGAAGCTTTAAACTATCATTTTTATCTTAATTATTATCGTAGTTTTACATTTGTTACAGTTGTAGGATTATTAGTTCCATAAAATTGCCAGTACAACCTCATAATTTGTACGTCATCTTAATACTAGTAAATGAAACAGTTAAAAATGTACCTAATTATAAATTGATTCAAACCTCTATTTGGTTATTTTAAATTTCATTATGATTTTATTCTTAAAATATAATTAGCCATAAAAGATGAGAAATGAAGTATCGTTAATGGATTACATAAGTCAGTATTTTTCATCTCAAAGAAACCCACTAAGAAATCTGTTTTTAAAGTAGACTACACTAAACTGAAGCCAACTATCTACTACAAACAAATGACAAACATTATTGGACTGATATAGGTATATGTTCGCAGAGGAACTTTTATTATTATGACGGTTCAAATATTTCATGGCATCATCTTTAGATTGGGATTGTCTAGGGTAAATTTTACACTCATCACTTGATAATAACTATCAAATAACTTATTTAATACTAACATTTTCATTCATGAAATCATATTTTCAAGTAGGAATAGCAAAATATTAACTATGATATATCAAGTGGTAGCATTGGCTATTCATTCACTTTATTTGCTCATGTCAACTTACTGTTTTATTACATGGTAACCAAACGAAATTATAAACTGCCACAAATTCCATACTAAATATTTCCACTTTAAAGCTACCTTAAAAGATCATGCTCAAGGGACATGACTATAGAAATTTACGCATTATTAAAGTTCAAATGGTGGCATTGATTTATGCGCTTTGACTAAAACAGAATGAATGTTTCCATAATTTCATTTAGATTGAAGCTAGCAAGTGGAATCCAAAACGCGCATTCCGTCCTGCTTGGGACTGGCTGCACCTATACACCAATGTAAATGTTTACACAGGGACTCGAATTCAATTTATTTTGTGCCAAATGTCACTACATTCACCATTAGGATACTGAGTGAGTGGTTTCGCGGTTTGGAATTCGGCAAACTAACTAGATAATCAGCAAGGTGTAACCTAAACCGAAGGATAATATGCTTTTACGACACTATGACGCAATAGCTGAAGCGTATGGTTTGTTATATCATATCAGTAAGTAATAAGGATTATAACAACTTTGACAGTAACAACAGTAACTTTAAATGATTCATTGAGTTATATTTATTTCACCTGCATTATTTGAAGCACCAATAGTGGAGATATGCACTGAAATCTTACTGTAAATGTAATGGCTGGTCAACTGCATAACTCTGTATATAATTTGATTATGCATATTAAATGATATGATACATAGAATGATTTAAAATTCCCAAGTACCTCCTTGATAATATATAACAATCATTCTCTTCCTAGATGCAATCATAAATCACATTAACACATAAAAATGGGCATTCCACTACAATTTTACTACAAGCAGGCATATACTTCTCTATAAAGCGAATGTCACATATACACATTCAACTACAGCAATTACCTACCCCGATCTGTCACTCTTTATTATCTACAGTAATATCAATTTAAGCCCTGAAAATAGAAACTTGAATGACTATCTACTGATATTAAGTCGTCTATGTGTATACATTACTCAAAAGTTTAATTATTCATCTCTCTCTACCTTTATTTCTTAACCTTACAACTATCTATACATACTACCTGGTAATTTAGGACAAAAGTTAATTAGGAAAAGACAGTTATGAATAAGAATGTAATGAAACAATTGTTTTTTTCACTGTCAATCATATTGTTCTGTTGATTAGTAGTTTATCCATGTTAATGTAACGTTAGCTGGTTATGTTGTAAACTATTTTAAAAATATTGAGGAAATGACCTGAAAATTCACTGAAATGAAAAAGAGACAGAACAACTGGAAGATAATCACTAAGAAAATACAATTATAATGAATACGATGACCAAGTTGAGAGCAGTAATAATAAGCAAATAGGATAATGAATACAGATTGCAACATATATATATACAAGATAATCACTTCTATTTTACAATTGTACACAATTTCCGAATTTAATTACTCTTTCTTTATTGAATAGGTTGGTTATGTAAGACTTGTCTCATCACACGACATAAACGCAGTGTGTCTACTTAAAGAGAAACGATTATGAATACCAATGTACACATTTTATGTTATTGCCAACTGCATATATAAATTTATATATATCTGCTATAGTAGTCATACCACTAAAATGGAAAGAAAGATCTACATCTGATTTCAAGAACATGTCTCCAAAAGTTTCCTTTTAAACGGATTAAAAATTCTAAGCAGTACTATAACATGATATCTAGTTGACACAGAACATGGAAATGATAATTTGTAATCCTTCATACTAATCAATAAGCAGTCAATATTGCAGTCATCTTAAATTTATGCGCTTGAAAAGAAGCAAATTCCACCCTACTCTGGTAATAATTCTCGTATACCATTACATCACGTTTTCCAAGCGTGTAGGATTTCACTCGTTACATCATCCCTCACTTATCTTGATTACATCATTTTAATTCTTTAAACTTAGTAATTTTTGTCTTTACCGACTGGCCTTATTTCGTGTTATTGTTACCATGGTTAATTGTTGATTAATCGTGATTTGTTTTGCACAGCTATTCCACTGAGTAATAGATTAATTCTTTGGTTGAACGTCTCTTAGTTACTAACTTGATGTTCAAGGACTTTGACTTACACTTTATATTAATATGCATTACATTTTATTCATATTAACTCTACTTGAATCTGTATTGTACTATGCTTTCACTTTATGACCTTAAATCAGTGTCACTTGTTTATGTTTATGCACGATTTTAATTATGAAGTATTCTAGGCTGTATAAGCTATCAAAATCGATTACAGTATATTAAATTGAACTGTAAGTGAACATATTCAATGAGGTCAATAGTTGTCCAAACTGTAACAGAATGATAATAATTTGGTGGATTATAGTGGATTGAATGATATAGAACTAAGGTTTATTCTTCTTGAATGACATTTAATAGGTCTACATTATGAATTTAATGTGTCATAACATATTACTCATGGTAAGTTAGACAACTTTTAACACTGCAAGTTGATGACATATAATAACTTTTTTGTATTTGCATTCAAAATGCACTAAAGTGTGAGATTTCCATTCAGTATGCAAGTATACTTTGATGACAAATGGTAAAATCATTGAAAACTTAGTCAAACACAGATTACAGTCTGACTGTGAAAATGTAACATCATGTTTTGCACTGATACAATGGGTAACGTCAACACTTGATGACTAAAGGATGTTCATAATTTTGACATCAAAAGTAAGATGATTAATCATTATGACATACACCCAGTTAAGTAGTTGGTATTAATTAGATAGGTTTCATATTTTTAGCATTATAATGATACATAAATAACACATAAAATGTAATGCTAACTGAAGTAACCTATTGTACTAAATGTCTTAGAAAAGTCTATTACCATCTGATTTGCATTCATCTTTCCACAACATCTAGTGTAGATCGGTTTGTTTATGACGGCATCAATTTAACTAATTATAGATGTATAGACCAAAGTAACGTTTTCAGTTTTTCGAATGATAGCAATTACTTTGCAATTGATCATCAATAATAGAATAAACTTTTCAATATGGCTTGGATTCTTTGATTAGAAAAAAGTTATGTACTACAGATAGTCATGTATTGTTACATGGAACTGTGTGAAAAGTAATTGGTAGCTACATTAGTATAGTTGAATTACATTGTTTAAGAGTCTGTTTACACCAATATCTTGCATTGTTGTCTAAATTGAACTCTCTGTCGATTGATTAGGAAACTAACCCTACCTGGCGACTTAATTATGAGGTAAATACTTTTCAGAGAAATCAAATCAATCAATCAATGCCTGTTACTCCAAGTGGAGCATAGACCGCCCACCAGCATTCTCCAGCCAACTCTGTCCTGGGCTTTCCGTTCTAGCTCTTCCCAAGTGCTGTTCATTCTCTTCATGTCTGTTTCCAATTCCCGACGCAGTGTGTTCTTGGGTCTTCCTCTGTTTCTGTGGCCTTTAGGATTCCAAGTCAATGCTTGTCTTGTGACACAGTTTGACGGTTTCCTCAATGTGTGTCCAATCCATCTCCAGCGTCTTTTCCTAATTTCTTCCTCAACTGGAAGTTGATTAGTTCTCTGCCACAACAGGTTGTTGTTGATGGTATCTGGCCAACAGATCCGAAGAATCCTACGCAGACAGTTGTTTATAAATACTTGTATCTTCTGTAGGATACTTTTCGTAGTTCTCCAAGTTTCAGCTCCATACAACAGGACTGTCTTCACATTTGTGTTGAAAATTTTGACTTTAATATTGACTGACAGTTGGTTTGAGTTCCAGATGATTTTCAGTTGTAGAAATGCTGCCCTTGCCTTACCAATCCGCGCCTTCACATCCGAATCAGGCCCTCCTCGTTTGTCGATGATGCTGCCCAAATATGTGAAGGTTTCAACGTCTTCCAGAATTTCTCCGTCAAGTGTAATTGGGTTAGTGTTTGTTGTTTTGTATCGGAGGATCTTGCTTTTCCCTTTGTGTATGTTGAGGCCTACTGCTGCTGAGGCTGCTGCTATATTGTTGGTCTTCCTCTGCATTTGATGATGTGTGTGAGAAAGAAGAGCTAGGTCATCTGCGAAGTCCAAGTCATCTAGTTTCGTCGATGTTGTCCATTGTATTCCGAGAGTGCCTTCAGATGTTGCAGTCTTCATGATCCAGTCGATGACCAGTAGGAAGAGGAAGGGCGAGAGTTGGCAGCCTTGTCTGACACCGGTCTTCACTTCGAATGAATCTGTGAGCTGACCTCCATGCACGATTTTACAATGTAGTCCGTCGTAAGAATTTCGTATGATGTTGACTATCTTCTCGGGTACGCCATAATGTCGTAGAAGGCTCCATAATATTCTCCTATCCACGCTGTCGAATGCCTTTTCATAGTCGATGAAGTTGATGTAAAGTGGTGAATTCCATTCAGTTGATTGTTCAACAATGAACCGTAGAGTAGCGATTTGATCGGTACATGATCGATCTTTACGGAATCCGGCCTGTTGATCTCGGAGTTGGCTGTCGACTGGGTCCTTTAATCTGTTCAATAACACTCTGTTGAAGACCTTTCCTGGTACTGAAAGTAGGGTAATGCCTCTGTAGTTCTCACAATTGCTGAGATCGCCTTTCTTTGGTATCTTGATGAGGTACCCTTCTTTTCAGTCTGCTGGAACTTGTTCTTCCTCCCAAATCTTCCTGAAGAGAATGTGGAGTATCTTTGAAGTTGTTTCTATATCTGTCTTCAGTGCCTCCGCTAGTATGTTATCTGGTCCTGCTGACTTGCCACTCTTGATCTGTCTGATGGCCATTTTGATTTCTTCGACTGTTGGTGGGTCTGTGCTTATAGGGAGATCCGTGGCTGCTGCTTCGATGACTGGTGGGTTCAGTGGGGCTGATCTATTCAAGAGTTCTTTGAAGTGCTCTACCCACCTGTTCCGTTGTTCATGCACTTCAGTGATTGGTTTGCCAGCCTTGTTCTTGATTGGCCGTTCTGGCTTGTTGAATTTCCCAGCTAACTTCTTCGTTGTATCATATAAGAACCTCATATTTCCTTCTCTTGCAGCTTTTTCCGCTGTCATTGCTAGGTCCTCAACAAATTTTCGTTTATCCAACCTGATGCTCCTCTTCACTTGCTTGTTGACTTCGGTGTATTCGGCCTGTGCCTTGGCTTTTTCTGCTCTTGTCCGACTGTTATTGATCGCTGTCTTTCTGTTCCTCCTTTCTTGGATCTTGTCCAGAGTACTAACAGAAATCCACTCTTTTTGGTGTTGTTTCTTGGGACCCAAAACCTCCTGACATGTTGAAGTTATTGTTTCCTTAATCTCTTTCCAGTTGTCTTCCATATTAGTTCCACCTTTTTCTAGTAGATCACGAAATGTCTGGAACTTGTTGCTGAGAATTAATTTGAATTCGTTGCGTTTGTTAGTATCCCGGAGAAGGGCTGTATTAAACTTGTGTAATACTGCTGCTCCAGTTGTCCAGTGCTTCCTCAGCTTCAGTTTCATTTTAGTTACCACCAAATGGTGATCTGAAGCTACGTCGGCTCCTCTCCTTGCTCTTACGTCTTCCATGGTCCTTCTAAACTTCTTATTGATGCAGATGTGGTCGATTTGGTTCTCCGTAATGTGGTCCGGTGAAACCCATGTAGTTTTGTGTATACGTTTGTGGGAGAAAATGGTGCCACTTATAATCATTTTGTTGAAGGCACATAAGTTCACAAACCTCTCACCGTTATCATTCCTTTCTCCCAGTCCATGTTGTCCCATGATGTCTTCATACCCGGTGTTATCCACTCCGACCTTGGCGTTGAAGTCGCCCATTAGTATGGTTAGGTCCTTGGCTGAACATTTCTCGATGATTGACTGCAGCCTCGCATAGAACTGGTCTTTGTCGTCTTCGTGGCTGTCATTGGTGGGTGCGTAGCACTGGATGACATTCATTGCAATCCCTTCCTTCTTCGTCTTGAAGGATGCTGTGATGATCCTAGGTCCATGAGGTTCCCATCTTATAAGAGCCTTCCATGCATCTTGGGATAACACCAATGCTACTCCTTGTGTGTGGGGGGCGTTTTCTTCTTCGTGGCCGGAGTATAAAAGCACATTTCCCGAGGATAACCGTTGCTGTCCAGCTTGCACCCAATGCGTTTCGCTTATTCCAAGTATCTTCAGGTTGTATCTTTTCATTTCTTCAGCTATTTGCATGGTCCTCCCTGTTTCCCACAGCGTGAGGACATTCCACGTACCTATATAAATTGTTTCAGAGAAATAATTACAGCTAAAAGGTATTGCCTTGGCACTCGATTAAATGTACTCAATTAACTTTCCAATTAATTATCAAATTTATTATTAACAGGTAGATATAATCGCAACCGACCGTATCTACATGTTTGGGTTTTAAGGTATAAGTACTGAATTTCTCTAACATTATTTTACTGATGGTGATTTTATATCCCATACGGCTGTTTTATCCAAGGTGGTGACACCTCACTAGTGAGCATTTATGTCATTACTTAAGATTGCATGAAACAGCTTCATATATTAAAGGAAACAGGATATATTTTTAAACCTTCAGTTAGAATTTGGTGAAACATATTCTCCATATTCAGTTCTTGTGTATTTTCTGATATTCAAAAATACCGGATAGAGACAACCCCTAAATTAACGAAAAAATACCAAAAGAAAGCCACTTAGAGTAAATGAGCATCTTGCCAAATTAATTCGATAAGAACTAAATATGCATTATATTGATTTGAATGTTCGAGACTCCTCAATTTTTAGTCATTAACTGAGTTTCATCGAATATAATTAACGTCACCCTAGTAATCATTTCAGTTTTCATTGTTTATAATGTATACATATAGATTTATGTGTACTACATACAGAGTTACTTTGTCAAACAATATTTCCACTAATAAGTGTAATGAATTCATAGAATAAAAGAACTACAGTTAGTGGCAATACGTAAACACAATACGAAGTAAATTATGTGTTTTCAAGTTTAGCTGTCAAAAATAACAACAATAACTGATTGTTCATTTTGTGAAAAATTTAACGGTTGATAAAATTCTTGACAAAGATAGATTGAACAATGTAATGTATTGTATGCATTCATTTGTATTACAATGTCAATAGTAGAAATACACCTTGTGAAATATAGAGAAAGTCATAATAAATTATAGGGTAAATAACTAAGGAATATAATACTTGCATTTATTATGTCATGACATGGGTTGAAATAAGAATGCATAACATTCTATTCAGTTATGTAATATTTTGTTTGTTAAATCTAACTTATTTCAACAATAATTATGTCATTCTTTATTTGTCTTGTTCAATGTGTATATATTCTGCGAAGCTAATCATTTGTTTGTTGATTGCTTAGATTATTTTCAAATATGATTTAGAGACCGTACAATTGGAAAACAAGAGTACATTCATACTCAAACGTATTCGTAGCCATTCACTAATTAATGCAATGACAAGTAAACAAATTTGAATGTTTGTAAATGCTAATGTTAACTCTAATGAATTGTAGTCATGGTAAAACCTAACAAACATTTCACTTAGATAACTTCGAATTGAAGCCAATAATTGTTTTGAAATGATTTTAATCATAACAAGGAAAATAATTTTTTAGTCGATTTGCGATGGTTTTTTGAAGATCGATATTTACTTTGTTGTTTGTTCTCGTCACATTTTGATTTTATTTGGATAGCACCACAAACAACAGAACAATAAAAAGTTGTTTCAGCTTAGGACTGGACTCAATTGTTCCAATGTATACTCCTGACCTTACCATTAAATTAGAACCAGAACCTCTATATATCACCGTGAATGTTAAACTATCACAACCGCCACTAAATATCGGCTAACATTAGTTTACTCTGATACTTTATGGAGACAAATTTATGCCGTATACAAACTACAAAATATGTTTTACGTCCTATGTAAATTAACCCACTGGAAACATTGATCACTGATTCATTTGTTTGTTTGTTTGTTTGTAAAATAAAAAGTGTTTATTTCCAGTAGTTAGAACAAAATCATAACTAATTGTATGTACTATATAAAAGAAACTTGATAATAACTTAATAAATGAGTCACCTAGTAATACGATTCAATTAGTACAAATAAGCTGGTTTCTGATTTAATATTTATTATACATAGTCATATTTTCTAAGGAAATTAGGCATCACTGAATAACAACAATTTAAAGGTCATTCATTCTCAAAAATGATTTTCATTCTGCTTACATTCATATTTCACTGTTCTAAATTATGTGAAAATTAAGATTTACTCAACTGTTACTATAGAGAGATGGGCAATTGATGAATAACAAAAACATGCGATATATTATGACTGAATGGTTTCTAAGATCAATGGTTGATTGATATGCCAAATAATAATACAAATTAAATCTATATACCAATCAATCCATTAATGCCTATTACCCCACATGGAGCATAGTCAGCCTACCAGTAGTCTTCAGTCAGCTCTGTTTTGGACTCTCTTTTTCTTCTACTACTTCCCAAGTGCTGTCCATTCTTTTTGTGTCTGCTACTGATTCACCAAGCAATGTGTCCTTTGGTCTTCCTCTTTTCCTTTGGCCCTCAGGTTTCAAAGTAAGGGTTTCCCTTTTGATGCAGTTTGGTGATATATCATATCTACCTTAAATGGTTTACATCAGTTTCTTTATCGGCTGGAAGTTGGTTTGTTCTCTGCCACAAAAAGTTGTCGCTGATGGTTTCTGGCCAATGGATCCGGAGTATCTTGCGCAGACAGCTGTTTATAAATACTTGAATCTTTTAAATGATATATTTCTTAGTTCTCCAAGATTTATTTTAATACAATGGAAGAGCGTTGATGTTTGTGTCGAAAAATGTGACTTGATATTGGCCGATAGTTTATTTGAGTTTCAGGTGATCTCCAACTGTAGAAATGCTGCCCTTGCCAATCAGAGTCTTCATATCTGCATTAGGTTCACCTTGTTTATAGATGACATTGCCCAGGTATACAAAAGTTTCCAAATATATATATGACAACAAGTGTCTTCTAGCATAATCAATAGTTGAAAAAGCCAAGTAGTAGTTGGTTACTCGCACAACATCATTATGGCGTAATATCCCCCGCATTTTCATAAGTTTGCTGGATGGATAAATGAAGTTTAAGTCAACATAATAATCTCAAGAAACAGTTTGAAAATATTCAACCAACAACACACTGGAATAGATTTTTATATTTATAACACTTTTGATATGCAGTTTCATCTTTCTGTCCAGAATGTGAATGTAGGGCATAGAATTTGACAGGTGAAAACTTTAAGTTTTTATCATAGGTACCTTCAAATAACTGATAGCGTATCAAAAAATTATGGTGTTTATAATTCTGAAGCTAGTCAGGTAAGGACATCAAATCAGTCGAAAAAAATTGTGAAGAATGAATGATAGAAATGGCTAGAATAATCACTGTCTATTCCTAAGGAACTCCTATTACGATATTTAATGTTAGATGACGCGTAGATAAGTTGGAAGAAGGCCAGAGGCAGCCAAAATGAGACATGGCATTGGTTTATTAATTCATTAACTGTAACTTTTCGGGCAGTCTATGAGATCAATGGTTGAAGACCCAAGATGACACAGTTGGGATCAGTTGCAGTGGCCAGCTGTATCCCTTGTTTTCTCCTTCTGTGTCTGTGCCTTGTACCATGTTTTAAATACTTAACTATTATCATATTCGTCGATACTTGAATATTTTAACTTTACCGCACTTATCTCGCAAATTTGTCTTGCATGAATATTGCATATCAACTCAAGTTGAGGCACATTTATACCAGGCTCTGTGTTGATTGCTATTAACAAACTGGCAGTTGGAATTCCACCTATTCATGATTACTACCACAATCCTGTTCAACGTCATTGTTGGGAGATGGCGATTTACAATATAGACAGCTAAAATTAGTTATTAATTATCTTTGATTTAAATAAATATTAATGGATGTTCTATTAATCTATAGATAAACAACCTCTAGTGGAATATTTTTCAGTTCCATGGGAAAGGTACCATGGATAGATTTCACTAAGTTACTCACTAACTTAAACCTCAAGTGATTAAATTTGTTAACGGTAATTAGATATCGATTATAATGACGTGGAATGTTGAACTCGTTCACATAATAATTAATTTACAGGAAACAGATTAAAACCGTTAAAGATATATCAGATTCCTACAAATACATATTGTACATTAATGATTCTCATTGTTTAGTATAGCTTCATATCAATGAATGATCAATAATTCTATTGATATATTCATCTATTGAACAAATTACACCTCTGAAAGAAGGCCTTAACCAAATTGATTAATGATGAATATCAACATGCAGAAGAAAAAAAAACAACAATTAATTATTACAACATAATTTGTTTTAATGAAATGATTTATTACAATCAATGAAATATTATGTTTATCTTTATTATTACGCTTATTCAAGAGAAAAATAAATAAACAATGAAATAATTCATTGATGCCTCTTTTTGATTATGACGTGATTTATTTATTAGATGCAATTGATTTTATTCAGTTCATTGTTAATGAAACGTAAAAACATAAGAAAACTTCTTTGTTTATTTAGTTGACTACATAGAGATAAACATGTAACTAGATTTATTCATATTGAATAATTAATTAAGTTTGAATATATAACCTACCATTGACGTAAACTATTTCAATTATAAAAAAGCATACAGTAATGATTTATATTACAGTCAATAGTTTTATTCAGTTATATGTCAATATAATTTGATGTATTTTCATTTTAACGTGATAAAAACGTATACATTCATGGAATTGTTTTTATTTGCCTTAATGTTTTTTTTCTGAAAATTGTTTTTCACATCTTTATTTCATGCAAGTCAACAATTGAACATTCAATTTAAAGTGATTTTCAGAGATTGGTATTAAGTTATAGTTGATTGAATTCGTCACAGATTAATTTTCGTAGAGTACCGTTGGGAACCTCGGAGTACTGGACAACTATTTTATCTTTGTATAGGAATCCCAAGAGGCTTTAAGTTAGTAAACACCTAACCCACTGCAACACTGGGCTGGCATCCATTATTGGGATTTTTACTTCCGTCATTCGATGATCACAGTATACACTTATGCTATTTATGTGTATATCCATCTATTACAATTCATGAGGTTTTTTTATAGGTAATACAACATCTAGGATAAAAATCTTGTTTACATAATCTTGATACAAATAAACCAAAACGAATAATATTTTTATTCATTGCAATAAAAAAATGGTTTCATGATTTATGAGTACTCAAGTTCGATTTCATAACAGTAAATAAATAAAATAATAAGTATATTGTTAATAATGATACAGATTACTATATGCTTAAAGTTTTACATCATGATGTAATATTGTTTAGATGATTATTGAATATCAGGAACCCATGAAATTCATCAACAATCTATATGGATTGACTACTAATGATAGAATCTACGATATTTAAAACTAGTGGATAGAGCCTTACCTTCAAACCAGTGAGTTAGTCTACAACTAATTACATTATTGATTTCAATCAATTGACGATAGTAATATAAAGTTTCAAATTGATAGCTTGTAATATCTCAGTGATTTGCGTATTTCAGATGTTATGCAATACTCATAACACTTTATTGTTTACTTAATCAATCAATTACTTAATATTTGAATATAAAATTGAATTATATTTCTTTGATTGAATATACCACAGATTGATGTTGGCAGGGTACCATTGACAACAAGGGAGAACTGGACAGCTGTTTCGTTCTAGATGATTAGGCGTTAGCGTCAACCTGAAGCCCCTGGTGCGGAATCTGGGGTGCGCACCGCTGAGGAGTTCCACACTAGAACGAAACAGCTGTCCAGTGCTCACTTGTTGTCAATGGTACCCTGCCAACATCAATCTGTGATATATTCAATCAAACAAAATAACCAATCTCCACAAAAATAACCATCCCAATTGAATAATATTTGATATTTTTCCTGAAAGCATCAATTATCACGTTATATATATATATATATATATATATATATATATATATATATATATATATATATATATATATATATATATATATATATAATTTATTGTATTAGGTGAATAGTACACAATACTGGTAACACAATTAAATGAATTTGTTTTTTATACAAAGATACTGAATTCTGTTGTTGATGATTTTTCAAGGTTGAATTTTCAAATTATGTTTGCGTTATGTCGGACCACTAAAGAAGGAAAAAAACTTCCAGAACTGTGTTTTAGAGGACTAATTCATTTATTCTGGTCGTATGTAATGTAAACATTACATTTCGATTATTGTTACGTTTCTCTTACCCTATCCTCCCGTTTGGTGTATTTACTGTTATTATATTGTTTGTTATTATGGACTGCAGTTAGTTAGTAGTGTAAAAGTTACCCCTATTCACTGCCACAATCTCTTTTGTTTCGTATTAGTGTAAACTCCCTAATTGGTTTGCTATGGGATCTGAATTTGTGTATATATAGAGGCATGATTAAAATACAATACGACTGGATTGGATTGTGTCTTTTTGCTCATAACTCCTTGTTTTCTCTATTCCGGTTTCTGGGACTGGTAGTCGTGGGGCAGACGTGTCCGTATATTAATTGCAATTATCAAGACACAGTATATTTATCCTCAATACATAATAGTTTGACACAATGTAGTTAGTATTATTTCCTCGTAATATTTATATAAACAAGTGACTTTCAGTAGAGAATTTCGACAAACTTTAATCTTTTAGTAGTAAATTAATGCATACATTTCTACTCTAAATATTATTTATGAAAATATTTTGTTTAAATTGATTCACTTATTATTATTATTATTAACCGCTTTATTTAACTAGACAAATCAATCAACCAGAAAACTTTTTATCCTAAATAGATTTTATACTAGTTTAACTTTAAGTACAATCACATTTTTGTTGAACATAGTAAAGTGAAAAAAAACCTCATTTTAATGATTGTGTTCTCTACTGATAACTGAGGAAAAAAACTACTTTCTACCCGACTAATTTTCTATTATGAGTAGGGACTATCTACAAAATTAAGGCTGCTTTTATGGATTAGATGCAATATAACACTCCTATTGCCGAAAAAACATCCGTTCATCTCGATGTAAGAAAAAATAAGATTTGTCTGATGTATTCTTATAGAGTCGCAGTACACCCGTTGATTAATAGGTCTATTTTACCTTTATTAATGGTTACATTTTACATAATCTATGATTCAAAGGACTCGTAACTAACTAATCAGTAAGTTACCATTAGAAATCAGACTACCTATGTCATGAAAGTTAAAGTGTTACAATCATTGATAGCAACTGCTGTGTCCAGGCATATGCTCTATCTCTAATATCTCTTCTCTATAAGTTAAATAATTGTAAATCACTGATTACTAATAATGTAACCGAAAATCTCTGTCTCATACTATACGAAACAAAGTTAGTTATGTTAGTTGTATGGTTAAAAACAACGTTTCCATTGGACTGTCATTTTATTTATTTGGCCGTTTAAAATTATTTTGGCCAAAACGTTCTCCGACATTGAGTTGGTTATATTGTTTGAGTCTTCGCCCATTTCACTGTAAATAACATACCTTAGTTACATGAAGTCATCTACTTTTATTTTAATCTCCGTCTCATATCTCTAACAATCAGTTATTGGTTTGATTGTATAAAGCATAGAGCATTTAAATATTGTACTTAAAACTCAAATTATCTAGACAGTAGGTAGATTTTTTCTCTAAAATACTTTGTGTTATATCATGAATGAGTGTGAAATGTTACTGTTATGTAATGCTTGACAATAGATTATTTAGTGTTGCAATTTTAGTAAAAAAGTTTTGTCCAGTAGAATAGTGACATTGTCGTCTCACCTTTATGTACTGGGTAGTGAGATACAATGCATACATATACATAAAACAATAATACAAGAATTAATGTTTTAACTAATACTTGTTTTATAAAGTTCATAAATATTGTTTCACACTATCAGATAAAAGTGATTAATCCATCGAATGTCACTTAAATGTAGAATTACATGAGAATCACCGAGATGATAAACAATAATATCTGTGTCAACTAAAATTTAAATGCATACAATTTGACCAACACAGTTACTAAACTATGTCAGTAGGTGTGAACGTTATAATGTTGTGTGGATAAACTCTATTGGAAAACTGAAAGATGAAATCGGCAGACGAACACAATAGTAAAAATTAAAATAAGAGAATTTTTATGTCGAGTTAATTATGACAATAATTTTATTTAAAGTAAAATTAAAACGAGTTTCATAAAGCGTCAAAGTAAAATAATAGGATTTCAATCAAAAAAGATTGTAGTTATCATATGATATCGATGTGCCTATGTTCAGAGAATGTGGATTATCTCTATCCAGATATGAGCAAATAAAGAAAACTAAGACTACGTTCCGAATATACAAACTTACTTATGACTATAGGCAATGCAAAATGTATTCAATGAACATTGATTCAGTTCATCTCGACGACTTCTATCAAGAACTATCAAGAACTTCATACAAAATATAAGATATTTCAATTCAATAATCCATGGTGATCACATGTGACAGAATTGCATCGTTTAGTAACTTTTCACAACCTTACATCTACGTAATAATATTAGAACTCAGTGGTAAAATTATTTGGTGCCTTTAATTTCAAAAGAATAATGAAACTAATGCCTAATCACTGGTGATTACATAAGTCATAACTTTTCATTAAACGATGACATCAGTACTAGTAGGGCCAAAACGTTAATTTGCGTACAAACTGTGATGGTGGCTCATAGAATTTTTTCGCCTTACTCATGGATTGAATCATGCCATAATGTCTTTGAATGCAATCCACTCCAGAGCTCATTCACTAGTCACATTTCCACTGAATATTTTGGTTTGCGATACAAAACATATATTATTGACAGTTTGCTTAAATTCAAACCACCTTATTAGAATGGCTTACATAATTCACTAAGAAAAGTAGTTAACCACAATTATTATTTTCATTTATAGACATTTATGATGTGGCATTCTGTAACAGTGTATAATAAAACATCATTATAACCAGTAAAGCACATTGTATTTCTTTACTGTTCATTACATTATGATGATCTTCGTGGTTATGTTATTAGTTGTTCTCTTAGAGATTGATTACTGAAATAAATCTGATATTTAGGTTTGTGGGAAATGAATTTGTTAATAAGAAATTTTCATTCATAAGAAAAGACGTTAGTAGAACGTTATGATTAGTAGTTGTTGGTAAATGTCTTCTGATGTTATCAGAGATTGAATTGGAAAAAAAACACATAAGTGCATCATTATAAATAATGAAGTTTTAAAGTTTGATTACATTGAAAGATTCCATCATAAAACAGAAAAATTATGTGGTGACTTCAAATGATCGCCAACACTATACATAGTGAAATATACTAACAGTACTCATGATAGTTGGAACAACCCATCAATTAAACTGCAAAAAGTGTGTAATTACGCATTTTGAGGACTTTGATATTCTTAGATAATTGTCTCTTGACGTCACAAAGTATTGTGTTAATTTACGCAGTTGATATTTATACAAAGATGTTAGAAAGGAATTTCAAAACATTGCATAATATATGCTTGAACTGTTTTGTTAGATGATATGTGAAGTATTTTATTATTTAAATCATCAGGTTACTTAATGCTAAGTCAATGAAACACACTTTAAGCATCTACGCAATATAGACTATCACTAGGATTATATTAAAACATAAGTAGTCCTAAAACTTGCTTTATTTTGAAACAGAGTATGTTATTAAGAACGTTGACTAGTAAATTGACCTGGACTGGTAACATTCGCAATCTACGTGTACCTAAAACTTTATGACCGTCATTGTTATCAAACATTTTAGAATAAAATAGACTCCAAACTACATTTCTAAATTTATTCGACATGAGTGCTATTTACAAAGCGTATTCATAGCGTTCAAATTCTAGTTCATGTGAGTTCTCATTACGTTTAAATAACGTGACAACATGCAATGAAGCTAAAAAAAACCATACTTCACAATTCATTTCAAGTTGCTAGGCTTTTTACACTTGAATATAATTGTATGTTATATTGTCAATTGTATTTCAACAACAAACTCAAGATGTCATAAGAAAAGAAGATTATCTAAAGAAAATTTTCGATACAAAAATTGTATCAAAATGAAAACTTTCTAATTCTACTTTTATACTAAACACAAAAATGACACAAATATCTGTGTGATTGTCAGTGATGCATATATTCATATTTATGTGTACAATTGAAATGAAATTTAAAATTTACTTGAATGAAAGTTGAGTTACAATGTAACATATTGGCTATCACCTGAGTTTACACTATTCATATCTACTATTCTACTCGAATAAAGTAAATGATTAGTTATAACTAGTGTCTATTACTTCTATATTATAAAATATATGATAATAGTAGTGGAATATTAGCTCTAATAATTCATATGGCGCATATAACAAATATGAAAAGAATAAAAATCTGATACTTTAACAAGGCTGTAGATAATAGGGGACAGTGAATCAACTAAATAACCTATTTTTTGGCGAACGACTTAAAAATCTCTTCTTCAAACTATACATCAGTGAAATCTGGATACAATCAATTTGGATACAAAGAGAGTGCTAAAACAAGCCCATCAATAGAACAATTAATGCATTGAATTAAATTAAACATGATGAAATGGTTAAAAAGCTAAATTCTTATCATTTTGTTACCATTATTGTTTATACTTTATTATTAAAAAATAGCTGAATAACTAGTCAGTACAGTTTGTAAATCAGTAAATATTACCTATGATGTATATGATTATCGAAGTAAACTTAGCTTAAACAAGTTTCAGTTTCATGTTTAACACAATGTCATCAGGCATCCTTTTAGTAATTACAAACTATGCAGGACACGAAACGGACTGAGTTCGAATCCCAGTGTGAACATCAACATTGGAATGCAGGTACATCCAGCCGATGAGTCCCAAATAGGACGAAACGCTAGTCCTGGATTCCACTTGCCAGTCACAGTCCAACTTATATAATGCTTGTGAAAAATTAGCTATATCGAGGATGCACGTATAGCAACAATGACTGACCAGCTTCAGTCTATAACAAATCAACGGGAATATACAAGTTTATCCTAATACTATTCAGGACATAGTTTACATTATTCCAATAACGTTTTACCATATGAAACATCACACTCTAAGGGTAGGTAATGACAGTGTACTTTCAAACAACCTCAGTATATTTTTTTGGATTATAACTAGTAGAATTATCTAGTGGTCACGCGTCTTCTGTAGATAATCATGATTATTTTTTAAATAAATAAGTAAGATTTATAAGAAGTTTGTATTTTCGATCCTATGAATTCTGAATTTAAGTTGTAGAACTTGTTCGAAAGTGTAGATATGATCTTAAAATAATGAGAAAATACTGCATATCAGTATGATAAACCTTTACTAATCATGCAAATATGTTATTTATAAAAACTCAGGAACTATGGTTACTGAAGATATTAAACGCAGATTATGTATAAACTCATAGATTATGTACAAGAGGTCACTTGTGGCCAAAATTACTTATCAGTAACGTATCAGACTGTGAAATTGGGTGATCTGGATTTGAATCTTTCACAGAGGCTTACGTTTCTTAGGATTCTAGGTCCTCTATCACGAAACCTAGGTTGAGTGCGTTTGTTTGTCAATTATCGCCAACTACCTAATATAAATTCACATTACCTATTTATGTTATAAACTATATCACCAATCTTTTTTACTATTACTGTTATATCTCGTACTTGATAACTTGACTAGCAGCAAAGCAATCTTAGCACTTGAACGCCTTGAACCCTCCTAGTCGCAAAATCAGAAGACGAGAAAACGTGAAACCTTATTCCAGTGAAATGGGAAGTGAGACAAGTACTAAATATTCGTATATTTATAGTTTTCTGAAACAAATAAATCAGTATTATGATCCATCCAATCCGAATTAAGAAGTCTTAACTGCTACCCAATCGGAACGCTCCACGTCAAGATTCTAGAAGGTTCTATCGATCAGTGATTGGACGGAACGTCTCCGGCTCCTTCAAGGGTTCTGGGGGCTTCGTTGAAGTTTCTGGGAGCCATCCCAACAATTCCATTTTACTATGTTGAAGAATAACCTTCCCTATTTCTACTACACTTGGCATGTTACCAATGATGCATTTAATAAAACGATACAAGTAAATAATTGATGATCTCAGTTTAAAGTTGAAAATTTAGCATAAAAAATACTTGATAATTAGATTTACGATCCTAAAAGTGTGAACGTCACTTGAAAACGACGATTTAACACCTGAAATCGGTCAGTTGGCCAAACCAGAGTATGACAGTTATTGAAAACTAGGAAGCACTAGACAAATGTTTTGTCATAGTGTAGGAGTGATATTCAACAATTCTCATTACACTTAACTATCGTATTTACAATTGTGGCAGAAGTGAAAACTGAGAACTAACTATAAATTGTCTTCATTTTATCAGAACATGAATTACTATCCAGAACACGTTGAATGTCGATTCTGTTGCTATCAGATGTAGAAATGCTATTCATATAAGACTCAGTAGACTGTAAATTATTTAAAACCAGGATAAAATATGCTTACCAATATACAAGAAACATGTTTACGAGGCTTTATTAAACATAAATAATTTATAAGTATTGTAACTAATACTGTATAGGGATATGCATATGTAAATAGAGAACTCATTAAATTTGCATTGTTTTAAAGAATATTTTTTTCTTAAAGTTCTACTTATCTATTTGCATAACTGAATTTGGAGATTAGTAGCTCATGGCTTTTCTATGCATCATTATATTCTTAATCAGATAATGTAATTTTAACTAATGAAAATGAATATAAATTGTATCGTAGAAAAGTAAAATTGTATACATAATATATATTTTGATAAATTGTTTGAATTAATATAAACAGTTTGACCATGTGGTGACCGCATATGATGACCTAACTGCTGACTCTGACACTCTGACAGAAAGACATAATAACTACTGGTGAACAAATTCATCATACTGTGAGAAATTATGCGCTTTCACAGGAAACAAACTGACACATAAGTGAACGTAAATGTAAAGATTACCTCAATCATACATGATTGTGAGATACAGGTTTAGTAGGTTATCAGACTGTGAAATTTGAATCAAATTACCTAGCTTTAGATTAATCTTCAGATAAGTGTTCAATAATGTAATGCTTTGAAACCTTTAGTTAGTGCAATCACTGTTCATTCGCTTGTCAAAACAACTTTCATCAGTAATACAGTATTCATTTCATGATTATATCTTGTTCGTTAGAATTTTTTCATATTGCACTTTTTTAACTGGTTGATTTAGCTTGAAACTTGATCGCTTCTAATTCTTATTTCATTTACTAATAGTTTCACGCATGGGAAGCGAAGTGAAGACTGCACACAGCTCAAATACTTGGTGTTAAACAATGTTGGCGTGTTTAGTCTTTCATAATTAATGAAATGTCTCAATGAACTTTGCATATGATCATTAGTCTTTAAGATACAATGTACTATGTTGAATATTGAGTAGTTAAATATAATTAAATACGGAGCAGTAAATGTAGATTTTGTTCCAGTTGGTGGTTGTCAGCATTTCTGCAGTCCTGGAAAAACAAAATCGGATCTATCGAATTCCACCGGTGTTATGTGCTGAACAACTTATATCAGTTACTAATTGGTCAATAATTGTAATAAATTCTTAATTCTATATGAAATTAGTCAGGTTCAAACATATCAGTTATGACGTCTATGAAAATGACACTGTCTTGAAATCCACCAGAAATACTATTCTCATTTTGTTTAAAGAACGAATTGTAATTACAGATAGTTCTACTATTAGCCTCTTACCTCCTTGAATCAAACTACAAAGTAAAAGACAATTAATTGTCTGCACTTCTGGGCTGAAGTTCAGTGGTAGAATTTCTACTTCAACTGAGTTGTTACATAGCTCGACGATCAGTCAATGATATTAGTGATAACTGTCTCACTGCAGACATGTTTGAACCTCACTAGTCATGACTTCTCATCAAAATTTCAGGACCATCTTTAAGTCAGTCATTAACGGGTTGATTATTATAGTTGAGTTGAGGTAGTTTTGTGGAGACTAGTACTAATTTTTATTGTTTGCATTTGTCACACAGTGTGTACTACTAAGGGGTCTTGTACAAAGAATGAAGCAACTGCTCAGTTCTCCCTAGTTTTCATCGGTACCTAACCGAGACCAGTTGATAATGATTACAAATAACAAAATTAAGTACTAATCTATACTCAACTACTTCAACTCAACTAGTGGCATAATTAGCTAAAATGATATGCAAATTCAGTTTTCTACACAATGAAATAAAGTCCTGCCGAAACTGCCATCGGTGTGTCTTTATTTTGTTTCCAAATAAATATCACATTATATGTTTTATCCTTGCAAATTTACCAAATGATTCTTAATTGTTAGAACAAATGGAACTCAATCTACTAAAAAGTGGGTAAATCACATATTATAGTTATAGAAACAGTTAGGAGAATAGACTCTGTAAGGGGAGTGGGGGTGAAAATTTTCATTCGTGTCATATCTGATATTATTTACTATCAGTGATGCTTGCTTCACCTATCCTTGTCTATTACTTATCATCCACTAGATACATATATCTATACTACTATTATTATTATTATTGATTTATATTTTTGATGCATTCATACCATGACTCTTTTTTGTGTTTCTGTATCTAAACTTTATTGATGCTTAAACAGGATGTATAAGTAGTCATTAAATGCTTTTATTATTATGTTTTATTAAATGCAGGTCAATTTTTCTGTTCATTTGACTTGAAGGGAGTGGGACGGTAATTGATATTCACTAGATAATTTAACCTATTTGAGTATAGATTTAATTTTAAAGAAAAATTGTTACCGTAACATTTTAGCCAGACAGAATGAAAAAAACAGTATTGTAAAGTTGACTAGTGATAAAGCAGAATGACAGTGAATATAGGGCTTTAGAGACAAACGATATTCATAATACTTGCTTTATTCAATATTAAATGTTTCGTTGCATTAAAGACTTCACGGAAAAGATATATGTAATAATCCAGGAAAAGTTCTGTTGTGTAACCATTACACTTGCAAATAATAAAAAGAAATGTGTAAAAAACTTTTAAACAGTGATTAGATGCTATTCATTCATTCGCCTGGGAACATCATCTTTTTCATAGCCAAAAAAATTTGATTTATGCATTTGGTAATATTCCCCTCTTTTTTCTGTAACGGATAAATTAAGAATGCGTCATGATGCTTCATTAGTTTGCTAATAAATAGATTAGTGATAGTTTATGAACATTTTGTGAATGTGTTTGATTGAATGCAGCTAAGAGAATTAATAATTAATCACTGTAAAAGTATCTAGAAACTTTTGTGCTGATGAATGTTTGTTCGTACAAATGGCAGCCTAGAAGTGTCAGCAGCTCTCCATATGTATATATAAGAGGATAAGTGACACTATGGAATACTTCAATAGTTTTTTATGAATCAAACTGAAATATTAAGGAAAGGAAATTGACGTCCATTGTGAATGTTTATGATATTATCGCTTAGCAATGGACCATAATTTTGCTATAGTTTACCTGTTTAATGTGTCCTATATTTTCTATTGAAGTTAATTTTAAGTTACTTTTAAGCCGGTTGTTCATATTTTACTAGTTAATCGATGGCAATCTACTTTCGTACCTAAAGATTAATACAAGATTACGCTTGCATTTCGTATCTCAGGGATACTATGTAGTCAGTTCAAAACTATAACCATTATTTTGTGTACTCATATTGTAGATGGCAATCAAAAAATGTGCAATTCATTAAAATGGATAAGATAGATATTAATAATTAATTTAGTTATTAAACTGACTAGAAATTACTAGATATATTAGTAGGTAATGATCAGTCGTATAACTATGGAATACGTGATTTAAGTTTGATTTCTCTAGATAGCTAGATAAAAGCTACTATGAATGCACATTGGAATCAACCAATGGTTCTCAAGTAATAATAGTATACAGTGATGAAATGTTAGCGGAATATATCTGGATGTACAATTAAAAATTAGATAAGATTTGACTCAGAGGTATGATTAAAAGTTAGTATACTGTGAACGAAAAATATAAAGTTGTACATAAAAGAAATTATAAAGACTAAGATCATTACAATAGAAGTGATTTAGAGAAATGTTTTTGTTAACATAATTCATTCATACATCCAGTTTCTCGGTTTAGTTTGATTAATTACGTCAGTTTTGATTAAAATAGAAAATTTCTTTTATTTGATTG
Organism: Schistosoma mekongi; assembly: GCA_034768735.1. Classification (NCBI taxonomy): domain Eukaryota; kingdom Metazoa; phylum Platyhelminthes; class Trematoda; order Strigeidida; family Schistosomatidae; genus Schistosoma; species Schistosoma mekongi. The sequence continues at coordinate 26,775,508 of CM068307.1, read as the reverse complement.
TTGATACAACAGTATATTGTGGGTACACCAGATCTATTATTGAATTAAAATGAAATATGGAACTTGTATTAATTATGAACTGACATTGTTTATAGACACACTGATAATCATGAAGCACTAGACTGTTATTTCGTTTATGCTTGAAGTTCTTCAAATGCATAGGCTCACTAAAATGTTTGTGAATTTTAGATCACATGACAACTAGGACACGTTTATGCCACTGAAATCATTCAACGGAAGGCATTAATTAGATTGAATAATGACAGTATTGTGCCACATTCTTAGAGAAGTTAAAAAATAGGGATCTAATCCAGGGATTAAACTATAGAGGGACATTTCAAAATTTAAGAAGTATTGAGAGTACATTTGTAGTGCATGTGCAAAACACTTGGACATTTTCAACGCCAATAGATTAATTTTCTCGAGGAAGTTTAATCTAACTAATTATACAGCTAATTAACCAAAGTTTATAGACTAAATTAATTCAGTGATCTGATGGTTAAAGGGTCGATACTAGTCCAATAATCCTTAAATTCAACTCCAGTCGGGTTCATGGATATTTGGTGGCATAGAGTCCCCTCCCTTTCTAAAACGAGACAGCTGTTTATTGGTAAGTAGTTTCTAATGAGTGCCTGTCTGGATTTATAATAATCCAATGAGATCGTTTAAGTTAGATTGTGACTAGCAAGCAAATTCATGGTACGCGTTTCGTTCTATCTGTGACTCGTCAGCCGGATGTATCTGTATCACAGTGGTGATGTTCACACCAAGACTTGGACCTATTTCTTTTTGTGCCAAACGTCACCGCGTCTACCATTAGACTACTGAATCCAGACAGTCACACTTGTGTAACGGGTATGCATGTATAATTAGAATGTATTTGGGTCTTTTTGTTGATTAGTTATGGACTGAGATTGGCCAGTCCCTACTGCTATATGTGCATCTTGATCAGATTGCCTCTCTATAGCTACTCAGTAGCTTAGTAACGAACACGCTGACATCTGACACTAGACGGACTAAGCTCGAGTCTTGCTGTGGACATCAACACTGCGATACAAGTACTTCCAGCTGATAAGTCCCAGACAAAACAAAACGCGCCTCCTGGATTCAACTTGCTAATCACAATCCAACTCAAACAATGCTTGTAAAATAACGCTATATCGAGTCAATCCGCTGTGGATGAACATATGGTAATAGCGATTGATGGATTTCAGTTCATCACAAATCAACGGAAAAATTCAAATACATTCTAATCATAGATCAAATGAAATGTTATTAATTTAAAAAAAGCATATGTGAAAGTAAATTAGATCAGTTGAATCATCATGATACATTAAATTTACAACATAGTTACTATGACCTCAATATCTATTTAATAAAAAGTGAACAAGTGATTTAAGTATATTATTATTATTCAATAATCTCTTAATGCTTTCTACATTTATTAGTCTGAAAAGATAACTAAGCGATACAATCCATATTATGATCGACATATTTATTATATATGGAACAAAGATTTAGAATTTTAAATAGAATCACTTTAATAACGTATATAAATAACGAGTTAATTTATACGTAGGTCAAATTAGTTCACGAGATTATCCTCCAGAATAGATTTAGTCAACATGAGGTGAAAGGAACTAATGTTATTGTCAATAGTATAATTGAATATTTGAAAACTGTGTGATAAAAAACTTAAGTAAACTGTTCTAATAGTTTGAATTTGGATACATTTATATTATCAAAATGAAGACAGGATGGAGTACGACGTTCGGTAGGCTAATTAATCACAACCCAATTATATCGTATAACAGGAATAATTATTGACTTAGTGGCTTGATTCCTATCAACATAAGTACAGAAACATAGTATATAACTTTCGAATGTAGAACCCCAGTGAAATATTCACGTTCCATCTCAATTTCTACAAATTTACTAAGTTTCTTTAATATAGAGTTTTCTAGTTCAAAAATAGGTTTTATGTTCAAAAACATCGGTTGATAGACTATAATAAAACAGGGGACGAGCAGACATTTAGTCTTACCCTAGAACTCATTAGCATTGTGAAACTCAAACTACATATAGAATAAAACCCAGGATCTTAAGGTTGAGGCTGAGTGATTTTAATCTACCGTATATTCTTCGTGACTGCCTAAACGTGAGATATATTAGCTGTAAGGTTATGTGTGTGCACCGATTTATAAGACAGGGCAAAACATCTGTTCACTACTCTCTGGTTTTCAGGAGTTCTCCAGCTGATGTCAGTTTGTGGTGAAAATTAACTCTAGACTTATTTGACATATTTGTGTTTTTTTATATTCAACCGTGAACGTCGAAATTACTTCATCTTGAACAATTCACTTAATTTCATGTATTTAATAATTTTACCATTAATCTTTTTACTTTATAACGATTATTGATCCAAAAATTGTACCTAACCATTATATAAGAATAGAGTGAATATAATGTACAAGTTTTTTCCATATGTATGACGGCTATTTCGTGACTTCTGAGAACTTTAGTATAATTGAATATTTGAAAACTGTGTGATAAAAAACTTAAGTAAACTGTTCTAATAGTTTGAATTTGGATACATTTATATTATCAAAATGAAGACAGGATGGAGTACGACGTTCGGTAGGCTAATTAATCACAACCCAATTATATCGTATAACAGGAATAATTATTGACTTAGTGGCTTGATTCCTATCAACATAAGTACAGAAACATAGTATATAACTTTCGAATGTAGAACCCCAGTGAAATATTCACGTTCCATCTCAATTTCTACAAATTTACTAAGTTTCTTTAATATAGAGTTTTCTAGTTCAAAAATAGGTTTTATGTTCAAAAACATCGGTTGATAGACTATAATAAAACAGGGGACGAGCAGACATTTAGTCTTACCCTAGAACTCATTAGCATTGTGAAACTCAAACTACATATAGAATAAAACCCAGGATCTTAAGGTTGAGGCTGAGTGATTTTAATCTACCGTATATTCTTCGTGACTGCCTAAACGTGAGATATATTAGCTGTAAGGTTATGTGTGTGCACCGATTTATAAGACAGGGCAAAACATCTGTTCACTACTCTCTGGTTTTCAGGAGTTCTCCAGCTGATGTCAGTTTGTGGTGAAAATTAACTCTAGACTTATTTGACATATTTGTGTTTTTTTATATTCAACCGTGAACGTCGAAATTACTTCATCTTGAACAATTCACTTAATTTCATGTATTCTAATATGTCATGTATTTAATAATTTTACCATTAATCTTTTTACTTTATAACGATTATTGATCCAAAAATTGTACCTAACCATTATATAAGAATAGAGTGAATATAATGTACAAGTTTTTTCCATATGTATGACGGCTATTTCGTGACTTCTGAGAACTTTAGTATAATAGAATTGGAATGCTTATTAATTATTTTGAATACTCACATTGTATCTATTTTACAGTTCCTCTCCAGAAACTAGTACACATTGAAAATGCCATGAATGCCAACCCCTTTAAGGAGAAGGTTTTTATGAATGAGGATATTGAGTATTACTATATGCCTACCTTTCAATCTTTCTAATGTTTCCAATTTCATATGAATATATAAATTGGTAAAACCAAGTGTAGTCAGTATTTGATAAGTATTTGTCCGCGTCGGTTTATATTATTGAGTATCATATTGTCTTCACAATTTAACTACTGTCCACCTTTTAAATGCAGAACACGATATGAATAAGATGCTTATATGCAGAATATGCAATAGGGAGTAAAAACTTATTCTGCTGAAATCACAAATAGCTAACTACGGGGCTCAGACTTGTATTTTGTAATCAGTAATAAATCCCCAACTGGTTTAATGACAAAAAGAAGAATATTAAAAATATACTTTTGTTCGCAGGTAATCGGAAACTCAAACAGAGACCATACAGTTGTGAGCATATTTGTTTTCCCCTTTTATCATTTGAAAAAAAAGCAATCATTATCGTATACACTGACATTCGTACATGCTATATTTGATCGATAAAAAAAATCATTTTGTTACTTGAGCCAGTAAAAATCATTTATGATTAGAGGGATCGAACCCAGGACCCTCTGGCTCCGTGGCGAACGCTTTACGATTGGACCACTGACACGGCCCCTAACGACTGATATTTCCAATCCAGTCAATTCACGATGGGGTCGTGGATGCGCACTTCTGAGGAGTCATATACTAGGACGAAACGGCTATCCAGTGCTTACTGGTGATCAATGGTTGTCTAATTCAGATCAATTCGTGATATCAACATTGACACGTAACTATCTCCACAAACCCCCTTAATTGTAAGTACAAACTACATTAAAAGTATATTTTTGAGTGACTTTCTTCTAAGAGAAAGTATATATTTTTAATGCATATTAAATGGAAATTTGTTTCTATATTGTATAATTAGTACTGAAAATTATCTCTTGAAAATAAACTTTTAGTATTGACCATGATTATTTGTATTATTGTCATTAATTAACTTACATGATTAGAATAATTTCCTGGTAGAATGATATCAAATTTTTTACCTGTAGGAATAAGAATTTCCACATTTTCACAATTACACTTAATAAAAATAATGAATAGAACACAATAGAAATAATTTATCATGTACAATTGTATTCTATGATGCATAACTATTAAGTGTATTTATATGTAAATAATTAAATGCAGAAAATATGTCTTCATATTGAAAGAGTTTCTTTTTTAGTTTACTTGTTTTGAATATGTGATACTTCTTTGATCCTTTATTGAGAATACTTGTGTTGACAGAATTTGAATAAACATGTTATTTGATCAGGTTAAATACATATCTGTATATATCCCTTCTACTTGTTGAATCAATAAATGTTACTAGCCAATTGATTTCATGCATCTTAGAGATTGTGTAAGCTAAATTTGCTCATTTCTGGTTAATACAACAATTATTTATTTTTTTTTAGTTTGTAAAGTATTTATTTACATGTTAGATAGCCTAAGACTGCATAAGATAACAGATTCATTCCAATTTTAATTCACCTTTATCTATTTGTGGCAATTGTGTACAGTTGATTGCATTAAATAAGTTTTTTTTTTTACCAAATTTCATTACTTTCATCAAGCATATATAGCTTAATCATTAGTTTTCGTATGGACATACATGCAATAATAGGTTGATAAATACAGGTATTATTAGTAGTATTATCAGTAGTAGTATGTCTTCTCAATCATTCATTCATTCACTCATCTATTCATTCAATCATCCATTTGTTTAATACAGAGTCATATACACAAGAAGAAAAAAAATAATCACATACCGACTATCCAACTATTCTTTTAGTAGAGAACTAGACACTTTAATATGAAAACTAATTTAATGTATTTTCAGACACAGGAACATTTCTACGTGTTATGAGTTTGTTTATTTATTGAAACTGTGAAATATCATAGGGAGATTATCCTATTAGTAGAACAGACATATAATAAGACTGATATTTTACTAATCATATACATTTACACTGATGCATTACATACACACAATTATACATTAGAAAGAGAATAGGCAGAGATAAAATAGTGAATATTTGTATATAGGAAATTTTCGACTGAGTGATATAGGTAATAGGGGATAAAACTATCATAAAAACTGGACTTTAGATTTATTTGGCATGAATAGTATAATGATTGAGGATACACAGACGATCGTTGAGTCTTGTCAAATGAAGATAGATAATTGTACAGCTGCCTGAGATTAAAATGAATTAACACATCTGTTTAGATTATATAGATGTTGTACATTACTTAATGTATGCGTTTTATATCCATTTTCATTATGTAATTTATATTGACAAAGAAAAGTTTTATTGAAATATAAAATTACATTTATATGAAATATTTTCGATTTTTGATAAACTTAAGGCAGTTATCACTTATAAAACCTAAGTTTACATGATACATATATTCCCAACAACGACCGGCGATTAATGATCAAATTGTAATAAAGTCAGAAATTATTAGGAACCATACCTTTATAAGAATTTTCGTAACTATTGATTAACAAAATCTGCTTGAAAACAAATACATTTACAAATCAGGTTACAATTAGGGATAATCACATGGTATGACTGACAATAGACATTACCAAATGGGTGATGGTGGTTTTACAGCAAAGTAGGATTAATCATAATAAGCAAGTAGATCTGAGATAAATCAAAACCGTTTTACGATATAATAACGCATTAAACTACAGCCATAGAAATTGGTATTTGTTATAAAACTTGTCTTTGTGTCTAAGACTTTATAGGAGGATTTGTCAAAGCCTCGTTTTCCAAAGTGGGGTACAAAAACAATGTCACTAGAACCCGACTGGGGACACACTATAAACATTTAGCTCTGAAGAATTAATGTTTATGGTGTTTGGTGTCTAAATTACAATACTTCGAAATTCAGATCTAAATTAATAGATGCAAATTAATAGACAATATTAGGTGTCAACAAAAGTAAAATGATTTCAGATTACAGTGTGCTGATGAACAACAGCTTTTAACTACACTCATTTATCTCACAAAATAACAGCGCTTATGATAATAAAAATAAATACATATCATTATTCTAAGTACCCTATGCTAATTTTTAAGTTCAACATACTCTACACAATGACAGCACTTGTGGAACGTTTTACCGAAATATTCTTCCTCTCCTCTTGTGTACCGTGCTGAGATTGATGTTGTCACATTATCTACTGAATCAATATGGCCGTCTGTTAGTTTAAAGAGTAGGTTGAAAATGTTTGCTAAGATTGTTAAAATTAAATAAAGAAGATCTAGTTTCATGAATTCTATTGTCAACCACTATCTATAAAACCAATTAAAACTGGTGACCACAAGTAAGATGTAAGTGCACGGCTCAAGAGGTCGATAGAGTTGCATAAACTGATCAAACTAAGTTCTCAGTATTAACAATCTGTAAATAAATTTTAACTTTCATCTAACTAGTTAAAAAAACCACAAACACATTTAATATACGGAAATCTCAGTTACTGAAAATTATTAACTAGAATAGACTGTATGAGTTTTGGTTGAACTATGACTTCATCCAACCTGGTTCATTTAATAAGAGTAGCAAAGAAATCTCAGCTATTCATTCTGGCGTAAAAGTGGAATAGAGGCTTTGCTATTGATAATATAAATATATTTGAGATCTCTAATCTAAAAACATTCAATTATGAAAGATGGTCTGCCAAATACTTATATAAATCCAATTGCCATAGTTACAGACGATGAAGTTATTTTACTTTAATAATAAGTAGTTCCATAGAATAAAAAATCTCATACGTATCAAAAAGGAGAGAAAATTGTATTAAAGTTAATTCTTTTAGTTAGAAATAAACTAGCATTTTTCCCGCAGACAAATTTAGGGAGTTTTCAGACTAGAATTAATACATTTATAGAATTATCTGTTGTATAAATAAAGTGTCCATTAAATGAACCTGACTACCTGTAATATCTTAATGACTACGAAACGGTGTAGTGCAATATATAATTATTTTGTTGTTTTCTAAGTTAACATCTATGACTGTTACTTAGTTATGATTTAACTGAAATTTTAAACAGCTCTTAGAGTTGAGTAAACAATAATTAACACTATGTTTTACAATACTGCATGCAGTTTCGTTTGCGCAAGAACACAAAGTTGGAATTGTGACAAATGGTTAAAGAGTGATAACTGGACATGTTAATGATAAAAGTACTTTATCATTTTAGTTATATCATTAACTATAAATAAGTCTGAATATTATCCACTTAAATTTATACTCTAAATGTGCTGAGTTGTTACTTGTAGATGATTGGATTTATATGCTTTTTATCCTTCACATTGCATGTATACTATTTCATCGCTGAACGAATGTGCTGGTCACAACTGTTTTGTCGTTATATGAGTTGATGTTAAAATAAAACACCAGTAATCGTTGGGTTTCATTGTGTTTTTAATAACAGAGAATGGCTGATGCGATTAAAAGCGTTTTTTTTAAATATCATTCTAATAAAAACATGTATTGGTCATTGAATCTTAATTGGTAAAGGTGCTAATTTTATTCTGTCTTTAAGTACTGAATTATTCCTTATTTAGCATTAATTGTCTCCAGCATTCATTATAGTGGATGTATGTTTCTGTTTTCATTACAGCGTTGTATGTACAGTACAATGCTAGAACTACGATCATAACAAAATGATGTGAATTCATGTACTTTGTCGTTTCTCACTAGCTGATTTACAAATTATAATAAGGAAAATTAACTAAAAAAACAATATTACTAAATAGTTTAAATCGGCACATTGGAAAGGCTTTCGTCAATGAAGTATTAAATGTCAAAGGATTATAAAAGATGTTCATACGAACAGATTTTGATATGTACTGTAAATATGTCAACAGTAAAGAAGGTAATTGCAATGTATGAAGACAGGAATTAAATCGATGTCAAAGGATTATAGAATGTAACTACAAAATTTGTTTTGACTCGAGTCTTTATTAGACATAATACAAAATGAAGAAAATGAAATGTACAAGGTTGAACACAAAATGGTATGCTAGGTAACCATATGTGGAAAAATGTGATCATCGAGGCAGTAAAAGGCTAACAACAGTATCCATTTTCGATATATAAATCTCACCTGCCAATGTCAATGGTTTTTTGGTAAAATATGATACTTTCGGATTTGATGGTTTATTGACGATTATGAAATATCGGAGCCCTGTAAACTACTTAGTAGATAATAGGTGAATATATTGTTAAAAGTATATTGACCTCTTAGTTTCAACTTTTGGAAAATCTGCTGGATAAAACGAACACAAATTGTCATTTCTGTTGTTTAAAAGTGTGTTTTTACACTTATATGCAAACTAGTGATCACAACTAAGGTTAATATAAGATGAACATTTGTCTACTTCAAATGTTTTAACGAACAGTTTATTGTATATTGTATGCTAGTTTAACAGTTAGATAAGCCCTTTATGATATAGTCCAAAGTCTGGAATCTTTCTAGCCAACAATTTTGTCATCTTTTTATCCAAATTATATGAAGACGGGTTTCTTCGCAACTTTAGAACAGTTCATTCGTTTTATGCTTATTTGTTTACATATAGTGAAAAATATCTGAGGATAAAATCTATCTCTCGGAAAATTCTCGACAATTATTTGTTCTTCGATCTTCTCCTCAGAACATAATCCTGTATTTGAAAAATATAGTTTGAACCAAAGCCTGTTTGTATTTTTATTGGAAATGAGTTATTAAAATTCAAATGGATTTTTTGAAAAACGTCCTTTTGATAAGTAAACCTCTGGATTGCACCATTGTCATTACGTTGAATACCATAGTATACAAAAGCAAATTAACATACTAACGTAACCAATCTCTAGTTAGTTTATTCTGATTCATATTACATCAGAATATATTTCGAAAACCAGGAATTGTAACTCATACATTAAGTTTGTGCAGTTTATAACCTTTATTTATTTATGGTACAATTTGAATGAAAAATTCTTCAATGTCTTGTAGACTGATTAATTTACGATTTTCTTTTAATATATGCTAATTAATAAGTAGTATGTATATAGTACTCACTCTGTATTACAATTCCCGGTTTTAGTGAGCGAGTGAGAGAATCTCTATGTATACGACAGTTAATAATTGTAGGGTTATCCGTAGATTACTTTATTCAATTAGGAAATCGGTTTAATGAATACTTAAAGGTGACTTTGGAAGAATTCGTCACAGATGTTTCAGGAAGTTTTCCTTAAACTGCTTTTGTTCAGAAAGCATTTTATACACTGTTTATGTATACTCCTTTCAGGGCTTTGAATGAGGATATCTTTACTTTAACCAATACACGAAAAATAAAGTATTTGCGTATATTACTCGTTAGTTACCTACAGTGGAATGTAAAATCTTACACTATTGTAAACATATAATAAAAAATACTAGGTTAATGAAAGTATATGATATATGAGTAACCTATAAATAAAATTGTGTTATGTTGTCATAAAAAGTTGATGAAATCCTAAGTGTTCAGTGTATTTTACTTATCTGAGATAATTTTATTTTTCTGATTACTAATAGCTAGCCAGAAAGTCACGATTTAAACCACTTTTGTCCACCTGGTAGGTTATATTAACTGATAGGTATGTATCAGAAATAATTTTTTAAATTACTCTCAGCAACAACACTTTTATTTTGTTCACTATAGTTAATATATGAATTCAATGAAGAACAATATAAGTGGAATAAGTTTTATGACTAGGAACAAGAAAAAATAAAGGAAATTATTATTATTTTCCTAAAAATAGTGAAGATATTCATTTTATAACATTTCAATCAAGAAAAAAGAAACATCTTTATGTTTGGCCTACCAGATTTATCATCAAACTCCTTTACAAGTAGAAATAGCTCTAGGTAACAGGCATATCTAACAAACAATTACAAGTGTATAGTTTACTCACTTCAATTTCAAATAGAATTAGTTCAACTATATAACAATAAGAATATTGAATATGCATTTAAATAACAGAAGAATTAAGTGGAATGTAGAATAACTATAACTACGCATTGATTTTCACTTTTCACTAATATAAAAGAGAGAAGAATTGAAATAAACAACTCTTTCATTGATAAACGTTTCTCATTTTTGCTGTTTTCTTTTATTTCTATTCTTTTATCTTTTTTTTTCTAACCTTTTTTTTCGTTTTATCCCTTTGTATATTGGAATTTGCTAATTTTATTTGAATTTAAAACACATAATAGTAGTGTGAGTGAGTTCTTTGTATGAGTTACGGTTGAAAACTCTGCAAATCATACCTTACTGAAGTAACGGTTATTGTAAATCATAGTATTGAGTGAACTTAGTAAGCTTGAGTTAGTAATTTCGTTGAAGAAACAAAGGTTATTTAGGACTTAGTTGCAGATACTGGTGGAGCCGGTATTTTTCTAAATAAATAAATATGTTTCGTAGTAGACACACATTGGATTAAAACTTCAAATTGTTTAAGCTGGATTGTGACTGGCAAGCGGAATCCAGAACGCGCTTTTCGTCCTATTTGGGACTCATCGGCTAGATGTACTTCTATCCTAATGTTGGTGTTCACAATTGAATTCGAACTCAGTCCGCTTCCTGTCAAGCGCCACCGCGTTCACCACTAGGCTACTGTGTCCTAGCAGTCACACTTGTGCAACGGGCATATATATGTAATTAGGATAAACTTGTATTTTCCCGTTGATTTGTAATAGACTGAAACTGATCATTCTTCCAATGTGAACATCAACATTAGGATGCAGATACATCCAGCTGATGAGTTGCAAATAGAACGAAACGCGCTTCCTGGATTCCGCTTGCTAGTCACAATCCAACTTCATTACATAACTTGTGTACTATTGCTATATCGAGGCAATTAGCTCGGGATGCACATATGGCAAGAGAGACTGACCAGTTTCAGTTCATTATAAATCAACGGGGAAATACAAGCTTGTCCTAATTTCAAATTGTTTCTAATGAGTATATATATATATAAGCTATGACTCAGAATGTTCTCGTATTACTTGGTGAACTATTCTCTGGAATAAAGAGATATGCCAACATAGATAACTTCAAGAAAAAATGTTGTAAAAAAGTGAGGTTACATTTTAGCAGTATACATATGTTTGATTATACACAAATCATATTTTGTTAAGTATAGTGTGACAAATCAAAACTGCAGAGACCAAAAGTTAATTTAAATGTTAGCAAAAATGCTGGAACTTAACTTGATACAGTGCAATTCTGCTGACAATTTTGTTGAAGATTCCAAATCCCATCATAGATACACTTAATTGGAGAACTAATTGAAATGTATCTACGACCCCGTCGAGGGTCGAACCCAGGACCTTCCGGCTCCGCGGCGAACGCTCTACCATTGGACCGCCGAGTCGGATCCCGTCGGTTGATATTTCCCATACTAGGACGAAGCAGCTGTCCAGTGCTTCCAGGTGATCAATGGTTGTCTGATTCAGATCAATTCGTGATATCAAAATTGAATTAAACAGTTAACTATCTCTACAAACTCCCCTAATTGAAATGTATCTGTCAATTTCTGTCTGCTTGATTTTTAAACATTCATCACACTAAATTGATCTAATGTGAGTTATACTTTAAAATATACGCTATGACATTTAACTGCATAAAATAATTCAATTGGAGTTTTGTATTCACTATGTAAAGTTATTACACTGTGTAAACTTTTGTAAAGTTTATTCATTCATGGCTTTCATTAAATTAATAATTACTGTTGTTAAAGTGATATCTAAATGAATGTGTATAAATGAACTTAGTTTTCTATCGATGGACTGCCTAGTTCATCATTTAAGCGTCCTTCTTGTCACTGGCTCAGAAAGTAAGAATCAGAAAAAACTGAACATAGACTGGGAATACCTAGACATACAAATGATAGTAAATATTTCTGTCACCAAAGTTTGTGTTCACAGAATAGCAGGGAATTTATCATTCATTACTACCCAAAACTTTAAGGTAGAAACAAATCAGCGGTTAAAACACACTTTAAGTAAATTTTTTATTTCATTTTTATGTAATATTGTCATCTATCTCAACCAATGATACTTCACGTCAGAAGTTAAATTGTGAGAAACTTTGTAGCAGATTGTGTTTTAGTTAAAAAGGGAACTATAAATTGATCGAAGTGGAAATTCTACCATTTGATGTCGGCTCAGTGGTACAGATGGTTAGGCGTTCACTAACCTGAATCTCCCATGGGAGGAATCTCGGGTGTACACTGCTGAAGATTCCTATACTAGAACGAAACAGCTGTCCAGTTTCCCCTAATTTTCACTGGTACCTTACCAACAGAAATCTGTGACGAATTCAATCACCTAAAAATTGCAAAGTCATCTAAACTTATGAATTTAGATAAGATTTTTGATATAATCATAAATAATGTACAATTAATATGATAAAATCAACTTCAGTGATATCATATGGAAGATTAGATATATGGATAATACAATTTTGTTACACAAAAGTAGTGGAACAAATCCAAGTTAACAATAAAATTAATAACGATATTTTAATTTGATATCAAGATTCGGTTTAAGTTAGACAAACATCAAAAACCAAGAAGGAGCAATGGACAGGTGTTTCGACCAAATATGACACTTCAACAGTGGATATAAAATGCATCAACTAGGTTTGGACTATGGACCTTCAGCCTTTCTGCGAATGTCAAACTATCAAAACACTGAACCGGCTTACAATGGTTGATATTTTTAAATCTGGAGATGCTAATTTCTGAAAAGTCTTATACTAGGGCGAAACAGCCGTCCAGCGCTTCTTGGTTTTGCTGGTTTTCTACTATATACCAATTCGTTGCATTACTCACTTATAATGGCCACAATAGCATGCGCTTAAGAAAAGCTTTTATTAAACTACTTAAATCCAAAGGAGTCGTTAACAAATTTATAAAAAGATTCAATCAAAAATATTTGTGATATCAATAACCTACAAAATGTGACGTTTAGTACCCAGTAATTTGAAGTTATTAATTATAGAGTAAAGAATTTATGCACAAACGACCAAAAGAATAAAAATAAAACAAGAATTCAGTTGGTAAAACGAAGGAACGTTTAATGATATATGTAGGCTGTGATATGATCGATGTAGCCGAACGACAACTTCTAACAAATCACCAAACTATTAATGCTAATAAATATTAAATAACGGGCAACTGGCCATTAAAACGAATCGCTTCAACGGACTTAATTATTGACCAATATATATATATATATATATATATATATATATATATGTATATATATATATATATAATTTGTCACTAAGGTCATTGAACAGCCCTTTCTTTCTATTGTGGAAATAGTAGTTTCAGGCATGTATAACCACCAAAATCAAGACATTCAGATCTTACACACGAATTTACTAATGAGCCCTCTGTTTCACGACTAAATTATCACAATTCCAACGCTTACTAAATAGTTGAATCTCTCTAAAACAGGAAGTGAACCTTGTGTTTTTTATTTTCAATAGCACTATTATGTAATTTTAATCACTGAATGCCATCTACAAGCGAATGTTATTTCTACTAAACTTTTGATAAATGATCAAAATTTTTATAAAACACAAACTGTTTTCATATTTTTCAACTTTGTAAGCCATTCACCGACCAATTGTGTTATATTAGCACTAGAAAAGTTTGCGAATCCTCGAATAAAAAGACTAAAGTGAATTCCATGAGAAAAATCAAGTATGTATTCGTTTTGGTTACATTGTTATCTAACTTTTTCCGTTGTCATATTAATAATGTCCTTCTGTTTATTTACAGACATTAAATGATTCGGATATTATTTTTGCTGTCACATCACAGTATTCTCACAGAGTGGTGTTTTGAAAAATTTTCCCATATTGGTCTCTTAATGAAGTATACTGGAAATATTTCTTAGTTGCATAAAATACATATTTTCTTTTGGTTATAAAGTCGATAGTGATTGCAATTCTAATAAAACCATTAATTTAAATAAGCTTTACTCATATATTTCTAAAAATGTTTCAAGAACTTCTTATAACGGGGTGAGGAACTAAAATCACAACTTGTAGAGTTTATTCTTAGTGGTATTGGGATTCCTACGTTCACACTGCATTTGTTAAACACTTAGTAACTATGCTATTTGTACTGCCTAAATTACTAGCTTTTCGTAGACTCATTAATTGTTGTTATATCTATTTTTCCTTCCTAATTATTTTATTTATGTTGTGACTTCATTATCCCGACTTCTGTACACAACTCCGTTAGTCTAGTTTTTAATGTATTAAGTATTTTATGTTACTTCTTGGCCCAGTATATGATATTCAAAACCGTTGTTTTATTCCAGTAAACGACTTGGTCATAGCACTCATTCATCAGTACTTGTTCTCTCTATCTATACCTTTTTTAAGATGCTAATTGGTCGCTTGGGCGTAGTGCTGTTCAATCAACGTTTCCAATATCTATCAGGTTATAGTCGTAACGCAGGTCCTATTGGCTAGTTCCATCTAGGCAATCGCTATGAAGGTCATTACAGTACTCATTGAAACACAACTTGATTGGCAATTAATCAAACGTAAGGAGACTATAACAGTTCTATTTGACTATTTTCAAAGGCATTATTAACGTTGGATTGTGGCTCGCAAGTCATATCCACAAGGTAGGTTTCGTCTTATTATTGACTTATTAGATAAATACACCTGAAACCAAATATATCCATTTACCTCGAGACTTGAACTCAGTTCATCCGTATTAAATGGCGTTGCGTTCAGTATTAGGCAGCGGAGTTCAGCTACAACTCAAGATTAATTCTACTTGGGAACTACTGTTATGTAAAGGGAATCCTCTCAAAATTCACAAGACACCGGTAATAAGTTAATTTCAATCCATTAGGACATTAATGAGAGGATACAAGCATCATCATCTTCACTGTCCTTTAAAACATAGGTAGTGTTTGCATTACTCACATTTATGTATTTAGAACACAAGTTTTAAGATGAAAATTTCCATTCAGACATTTAATGAGAAAATAAAATAGAGCTAAGAAATATTTCTTTTCACTTAGTTTCTCACTGGATAACTACGTTACAGTATACAGTTTTCAATATTATTCTGCCGAATTGCACGTTTAATATAGCAACTTAATGTAAAACTAACTGAAACGAAATATTTCTTGCTCTAACTTGCTATCGATACAAGTATTACGTAATAACATGAGTTTAAAGAAATTTTTTACTTTCTTTAATCTTCCATTACAATACAACGCACGAACTGCATCACATGTTTCGTATTTCTATTACGAATAATTAATAACAATACACTGTCTCATTCTTTTTTTTCACAGTGAAGAATATTTCCTTTGCATGTAGCATCAACGTAAATGAATACAAGTAAATTTTCTATTCAGAAGAAATAAAGCCAAATAAAGAATGTCTAATCTATTATTTTCTTTTATATAAATGAACATAATTACTTTCTAATATTTATGATACATTATAATTTAGCAATTAATTAAAAGGAATAGTTCTAATGAATAATAACCAAGTGCATTTTACTGTTATACGATCATATGGAGAATTCAAATGACACTAAAGTTCCAGATGTATACTATTAAGACTATTGGTATTGTTACACTTGTATTTCTTCATAAACTAGTTAATGGTTGATTATTAGAGTTTGGTAATTTTTGAACAATTATAGAAGTCGTTGATATGTGCTTAAATATTATCTTATCTTAAAACTGCATGCTTATACATATGAGTTTTTTTATAAAATTAAAATGTTAGCTTATAAGTCTCCAGGCTATGCAGACTAAATTTATGCTATTCAACACAACAATAATCTAATGGTGATACTGTTTGAGTTAATTTAGGCTTTCTGTTGTAGGTGACAGTTAATACTTTTAAGTATAAAAATATCAACTGACACGGAACATGTGTAGAGCAGAGTTTACTACTGATTATTGACTGGCTAATGAAAATCACATTGTTCATCCTAATCTGGTGTTAAGGATTCAAAATTCCTTGTTCATTTAATCAAGTCGGATTGATTTTTTGTAAGCTTGATTGTAAACTGTCATCACACTAATGTGAGCACATTTGACAATATTTAATTGTATTATTACAAATGTTGATAATTTCAATTTGATGAATATTCACTATGGCTATACGAATGATTGTACATAAACGTATGAGTTGATTGTTTGTAATTCCGTCCACCAGGCTGCCTGTAGAATTAACGTTTCATGCTGACGTTGGACTTCTTCCTGTAGTTACCTGGGCTGGAGCACTGTGGAATAGCTTAGCTTATCTGTTTTTGTGTCGCTGATCATACGTTCGCTACCAGGTATCGAGGTGTCTCCTTAATTCGCGAAACCTTAACAGCATGTAAGTGAACAGATGTCAGTAAATAAACCACCACTGGAATAATAATTCGATTCTTTTTAGCAAAGTGATACATATGTGTATAAGTGATTTCGAGGCCAAGTGAAACTTATGGATTCACTGTAGTCGGTTTAGATAAACACCTAACGAATGAGTCGAATCTCCTCTCTTCTATCAAATTCCACTTACTCGTCTTCGACAATTTTATCGTTTTAAGTGAATAAATTCCCATATTCACAAGAACAGATGCGTAAGTCTACAAAATCAGTATTTTAAAATAAACTGTAGTATGGTATAACTATGAAATTACGGATTACATACTTCAGTGGTTAAAAAATTTAAAAATGTGCCAATGATAAACTATCACTTTGGAGTACCTCGGTACTTATCTAAAATTTTACTTGCTCCCATGGATTATGTTGTTCTGACAAAAATTTTTTAGTGATACCAAACACATGTCTAAACGATACCTAGGATGGTTATCTAGAGGTGGATGTAAATCAATCAATAGTTCGAAGACTGAAAGTAGGCCATTTTCCTGTCTAAGAAAATGTCATTGAATGACGTCATATAGTCAGGCTACCTATTCATATTTATAGCGAGTTTTTACATAAAATATTACTGTATTGAGAAAGAAAGAATGCATCATGCAAGCAATCAAATTTCCAAAGTACCTCAATAAAATTATGTAATGGTCTAGATACGAAAAATATCTTAATATTAAAATAATCTAATATTTGTTTGACTCATATGAAAAACGAATAAAACATCCTAGAGATAATATTGATTCAAAAAAACGGGAAGATATTTTTAACAAATAACTTCTAATTATGAAAAAACTGAAAGTTAGAATTTAATGTCATGACAATAAAAAGATTATTGATTGTACTTCCTACTATTGCATGTTAAATCCAAGCTTAAACTGCTAAACTACTAGAAATATAACACTGTACAAGATGCTAATATTCATTCTCTCTGAGTCCACTTATTTAATTACGTAAATGTTACTGATAGGAGATTTCGGTTAAGCAATCATCTATATATTCTTTTTATACTAGTATGTTTATTTAATATTTAGACTATTATGTAGCTCCGTGATTCATGAAATTTCTGAATACTTTCACAGTGTAATCTCTTTATTTTTTTGTAGACCAATATGTCTTGAGTTATTATAAATATACTTGTCCAGACTCAGTAAATGACATGATTGAAAACATTTTATTTGCTTGATTTTTTAATTGTTTTATTATGAAATATCTGGTCAAATCTGGTTATCCGTCTCCAGTAGAATCTTCATCCAAAATTATTTACATAGTCACATGGACTGTATATTATTAAGCTCTGCTACCAATATGTGCATGTTGAGTACATGTTTGAAATAATCTTGTTAACATGTTGTAATATCGGTCCATATTAAGTAGCGATAATCTACAACCGATTCCTTAAAATGTATGTTTATCTACAAATTCAATTCATAGACCTTAAGAGAATTCCAATTTAGCTATTAAATATTCAGGTTCTCAGTAAACTTTACTTTAAATCATATCTGATGACTTCATATCAAAACATTTTAATGTTTAATCAATTTTGAACATCAGTAATTATGATATCTCGTTTATTACTTATTGCTGTGACTATCATGTCATTCAAGTTCAATTTGCATTATAAAACCTTTAATTGTAATGTAGTTCCAAATGACACGTGGTTTCGATATTCTGAGGCTCTATCTTTTCGAAAACTTTAAGTGCTAATTAGTTTCTCAACATTATCTACAACCTATTAACGATATGAAA